>JADLZL010006996.1:0-152537 GCA_015844335.1 Chrysopogon serrulatus | reverse complement strand
ACAGCAGGGAACTCCTTTTGCATGCCCATGAAATATTTTAGACGGCCCATGATGGGAGCCCACTGATACCACGGGCTCTTTCTTCCCCTCCAAGCCGGCCCAGACGACCCCGCACGCAGTCCCCCATTCGTCGTCTTCATCATCCCGCACGTTTCCACTTCCCTTCCCTTTCCTTACTTCCCACTCCTTCCCCACCCAAACCAACCCTCCCAATCCCACACTCGCCGTCCCACCGAACCCTACTCACCAACAGACCGCGGGAGAAGGGAAAAAAAAAAATAATCTTCTCGAGGCGACTTCGCCGTCATGGCGGGCGATCCCCCGACGGCCGCGGAGAAGGAGACCCTGGTCTCATCCTTCCTCGAGATCGCCGCCGGCCAGACCCCAGAGACTGCCACCCAGTTCCTCCAGGTCCGATTTCCGCCCTCCCCCCCAATACCCAATACCCAACCTCCCTTAGCCTCTGCTCGATTCGATCCGGCCCGAGTTGTCCGATGTGATCCCTGGGGTTTCCATTCCGCAGATGACGAGCTGGCACTTGGAGGAGGCGCTGCAGCTGTTCTACATCGACGGCGAGTCCGCCCTCGCCACCGCGCATCCGGCGGCCCCGCCGCCCGCGGCTTCTGCGGTGTCGGCGTTGGCGGCGGCGGCCGGAGTGGAAGAGGCGATGAGGTAGGCGGCCAAGGTTTGGGTTTTGGGTTTTTGGTGGATCATTGGGTTCAGGGCATCCGATTCACAGGTTCGCTCCACCCCCGGCGGCTGCACTGGGCGATGCAATGTTGCATGGAGTTGGGTTCGGGGACGACGACGACGTCCGCGCGCCTCTTCCTGTGAAGAGGGAGACTCTCTACGGCGAGGGCATCGTGTCCGTGTAAGTACTGAGTACAGGTCCTTCGGACTGGCACTTTGCATGTTAGCATTGAATCCTGGAGCCATACCGATTTTGCTTACCACCAAAAGATTTTAACTTAGTTGATGTCCATGCCT
This sequence comes from Chrysopogon serrulatus, assembly GCA_015844335.1. Lineage (NCBI taxonomy): Eukaryota > Viridiplantae > Streptophyta > Magnoliopsida > Poales > Poaceae > Chrysopogon > Chrysopogon serrulatus. Next base: position 151,550 of record JADLZL010006996.1, on the reverse strand, counting down.
GGTGGCTTACCACCAAAAGATTTTAACTTAGTTGATGTCCATGCCTGGTGTGCTTATAGAATGTATGCCATCTGGCCAAATCTTTGGCTATGCTTAGGGCCTATACAGCGCAGCTATGTGTGCATGTACTTATGGGCAGTTTCTATCTGAATCTGCTGTAGTGGAGAGCAGTGCTATGATCTCAGCCTCTCAGGTGCTTTGAGGCGGAGTCGCTGCTTCACCTGTTGTCTGACGCTTGGAACAGTCTTGTGTTCACCTGTGGAATTGGGCGCTTGAGGGCAGCACAGAAACATGCCACATACAGACTGATTACGTCTGTAGTAGTTAAGTGTCACTGTCTGCATTGGAGCTGAAAAACGCTTACGATGAGCACTGATATGCGGCTATGCCAAGTGCCTGGAAATTAATTTCACCACTGTGGATTTAGCTCTTCTACAGACATGTGTTCAGTGTTTTAAAGGCGTCGCCTAGTTGCCCAGGCGAGAAAAATTTCTGGGTTTCTGGGTCGCCTAGCTATGCGAGCGTATGGCATCCGCCTTCATGTCCTAGGTGGTCTGCCTTTCTCATTAGGTGTTCGAGGTGTCGCCAAGGAGCTGTGGCAGCCGCCTTACTAGCAAACAGCCTTTCTCATTAGGCGTTCGAGGTGTCGCCAAGGAGCTGTGGCGGCCGCCTTACTAGCAAACAGCCTCGCACGGTCACGTGAGGGGAAAAGGAAGCGTCTGCACCCGCACTGGAATAATTCAATCTGGCGCAATAAAATCCTGCCTCCCGTCGTTCCCTATCTGCGGGCGGGAAGGAAATCCCACAGAAATCGCGCGGGGTTAAGGAAATTTCTGCACGGGAGTAAGGAAAAACACCTTTTCTCTCTTTAAGTGTATTTCAATAGCCTTTGCTTGTATGTTCCCTTGCAGTCAGTAACTCAGTACCGTTTTCTAGTGGCAACTAAGAGAATCTCCAGGTGCTCTTAAAAATCACTTGGTAAATCATTGACTACTGCAAGAGCTCCGTTTTTGCCTTCCTCTGATAATTGCTTCCTAGAGATAAAAAGATTGGATGCCAGGAGAGAAAAAACGGTGCCAATTATCGATAGCAAGCGTGGAACACACAAATATCTGGGGGTTGAGGGGGAGATTTAGCAAGTGCTTATCCCTAGGGAGTCCAGATACAAAACTGATGAAGGGCTGTCCTTTTTTCCTTTTTGCCAAAAAAAAAAAAAAGAACTAGGGAGTTGTTTCAAGGAGCTCTGGGAGAAACTCTAGGTGTTCTGTCATATCTGTTCTTTTATCCCTAATGACTAATGAGTCATCCATGTCTACCTAATAGTTTGTAGCCAGTTAATTCTGTTTCTTTGGTTATTGAATCTCTCATTCTTGCCATGTACATGACTACAACATTTGTAATTCCACTAGTAAGCCAAATGTTGCAGGGCATCCAAGTTAATTTACCATTCTGTGAACATGCAGTTTTTTTTGGAGTGATTATGCCTATATGGTTTACTGAAGCTTAAATAACTTTACCTGAGTTGACATCTTGTGAGGCATATGCAAAACTAAGGACTCATCAAGTTATTATTTATATATTAGCTGTGATTATGTTGGTGGACTACCATTGTTACGCTAGAACTTACAAAAACTTTGCATGTTGTCGCTCCTATAGGCTATGCTATTATGATTGAGCCTCCTTATTAAGGAAGGTCCTTAAGGTGAAAATAAATGCAGCCATTGTATTATAATGCAATATAATTACTGCTCCTTTGATACATTATTAGTGTTTCTGCAACTGAACGATGCATTTGTGTTTTTCTGGATGCCAATATTTCTCGCATCCAATTTGGCTCATTTAGCATCATGTATTCATGTGGCATCTCCCATCCATGTTTCTTTTCCCCTTTGCGTTGACAACAGTTGTACTACCAAGACTAGCCAACTGGTCTTTTATTTTCCATTGCCAAAGAAAAGGAAATGTATGCTAATATTGTTGTTTGTGGCAAGCATTTGTTTTAAATAGTAACCTTTAGTGATGTAAATTCGATAATTGATTAGGCCACTCCCAACCTGAAACTATGTGTAGTTTCCATAGCATTTAATAGGCTGCCTTGTCAGCAAAAATATCTGATTGTTAATGAGGAAAAAAGAGAGCAAAAGAGGAGGAACCTTTTCTCAGGGGAGAAATGATTTCTGCCCGTTCTCCAACGATGGAAGACACAAAAAATAGGGTTGGGGAGATGCAGTCATTTCTATGGAGATTTGTGGAGCCGCTTCTTCCTCACAGTAGCATCTTCTTCCCCACTGGCTGTGTTCCGGCGCCCGGCCACCTATGCAGCACATGCAGTCTGCCGTGCGACTGGCCAAGCACGGCGCCACCACAGCCGCCGCATGCCTGGCTACCATGATGCTGCCACATCCTGCTGCGCAGCATGCTGCCGCGGCGAGCCTGCCGTGCGCCAGCCACCTACATTGCTGCCACAACCCACCGCATGCCCAGCTACCACGCAACCTCATTAGCCTGACGTCTGCCCAGCCGCCCATATCGCCACCACAGCAGCTGCACTCACTGCCCATACCACCAGAAGTGCTCATGCCGTGCAAGAGAGGAGATGCGAGGTAGAAAAGGATGTGGAGAGAGTACTGAATTGAGAGCATGATTGGCCACAATTAGATTGCGGTCCACATGAAGATACTATTTGATGGAGACGTGATTTCTATTCATGGGGTCTCTTCTCTGGAAACTGTCTAGAAACTGTTGGTTGGGACTGGCCTTAGAGATGGTTAATGCTCCTCCGTTAGCTAGATGTCAAATTATTTCCATATTTGCTTTTTTCCATATGTGGTTAGCTTGGGTGTGGCTACTTATAATTTATATTCCATTATTAACTTTTGTTCTGGATTGGCATACCTTAAGCAAGCCCTTGTTGCTTACATGTGGCAATATATAATTTCGTGTTCCAGACTATTGTGGTGTTTTTGAACTTGTACAATTACTGTTGATTGCTAGAACTAGATTGTTCCATGAAATTTGAGTATGACGGCCTTTCTTTTTTCGCAGCATGCGACCTAATGCATCAGCTGCATTTCGTAACTTTGAACAAGAAGCAAGACAATCTGCTGTTTGGGACTCTGACCAGAATGCTACTTCTAGTTCTGGTGATAATCTTGCTTCTTTATACCGTCCGCCTTTTTCTTTGATGTTCAATGGACCCTTTGACAAGGTAAGCCGCATATCAATTATATCAACTCACTAGTTTATATGCTTGTGAAAATGTATGTGCAGTAGTTCATTGTTTGCATATATGGAAAACTGCACAACATATGATTGCCACTATATGCCTGTATCTCAGTTGGCTGATGAATTTCTTGAACAGCTTAGCTATAGAGCAATTAGTTCGGTGTTAGTTGGTTACTTATTCTTCAAAGTCTCCTTTTTAAAAAATGAAATAATACCATAATTCTTTATATTTTAGGATGTGTTTTGTTGTCAATATAGTGGATTGTGTATATAATAGTGTTCTTTCAAATTTATTGTTCAACAACTTGTGCACATAAACTACCTTTGAGCTGAAACTCCATGTGATCCTTAAATGTTGCTGTTATTTTCTCATTCTTATGATCTTTTTCCCCAAATGTAGGCAAAGTTAGAGGCTTCTGCCCTGGACAAATGGCTATTAATAAATTTGCAATCGACAGAGGAATTTAGCTCTCACATGGTAAGCTCAGTCATTTTGTACTGTAATGCTGGTCCTTATGTTTATTACTCCAAGTTTTGACTTTTGAACCTGCCTTTATTTTTAAGCTTAATCGGGACACTTGGGGAAACGAAGCCGTGGCTCAGTTGATTCGGTCAAATTTTATTTTCTGGCAGGTGTGTCCTCCCTTTCTGCTTCTGTATATCAGCCAGTGATCTGATTCTCTCATTACATTTCTTTTTGACATGTTAGGATATATATTGACATAATGTTATCTGTTAAATGACTCTCTTTCCCCCCTAGATGGACTCATGTCTGTACACCTGTTTATTAATATGTTTTAATGTGTTAATATAGGTTTATTATGACACCAGTGAGGGGAGGAAGGTATGCACCTACTATCATTTGGTGTCCATGCCTGCTATTCTCTTAATTGACCCCGTCACTGGGCAAAAAATGCATGCTTGGAATGGAATGGTTCACCCAGATCGTTTACTCGAGGTATTTTGATACTATTCTTTCATTTCTCATACTGCACTGTATTTGTGGCCTGTATAGGTGCACACAAACTTGAAGGATAAGATGTACAATAGTGTAGATGCCTCCTTGTTAATTTTTTCTGATGGTGTCCTTTACCTAGGATTTACTACCTTACCTGGATAAAGGTCCAAAGGAGCACCATGCAGCTCAACCTCAAAAGCGCCCAAGGAAAGTTGATCAGGAAGCTTCTACAGGCAAGCAAGGTAGGAGTTGATTTGTTCTTTTTAATCCTCAACTAACATCCATTGTTTTTTCAATTTACGGATATCCATATTTTACTAGCAATGACACTGCTTGTTGCTTTCATTGTATGATTGTATCATGCTGCTCTATTCTGCTTTTTGTACTTGATTTTCTGGACAGTTTTACCCTAGCTGCTATCATCTGGCTACCTGCTAGACATTACCTACCATAGCTGCTTACCAAAACAAGTATAATCACAATGACTTTTGATTCCATTTTAGGCAAAGTAGCTGTAGAGGATGAGGATGAAGAACTAGCACGGGCAGTAGCAGCTTCGCTAGAGGAGAGTAAAGAAGTCATTGAAGCATCAGACGCTAGTGATGACATGGCTGAAGCTGAACCTGAGGTGGAAAATGAGCCCAGCTTAAACATCAAGCCTGATTATCCTCCTCTCCCTGAAGAACCTACAGGAAGCAGGGAACTTCTCTGCAGGGTTGCAGTTCGGCTTCCGAACAATCGGAGGATCCAAAGAAACTTTCTGCACACGGATCCTATCAAGGTTACACCTCTATCATATTTTTTTTCTGGTCTCATTTCCTTGCTCCCCTCCCTCACTGTCACTGGTGCTCTCTCTGCTGCAGCTCTTGTGGTCATTCTGCGCTCCTCAGGTTGAGGACGGGGAGAAGCGGGCATTCCACTTCGTACAGGCCATACCTGGAGCAACCCAGAAACTGGAGTTTGGAAGCGACCTAACTTTCAAGGAAGCCGGGCTCGCCAACTCGATGATCAACCTCTTGTGGGACTGAGCCGCCTGCTCCCATCCTGCCTGCACTTTGAGACGCCGTCTGTCGGGTTGTATTTCAGGATGGGCTTGAAGATGGTGTACTATTTATTTTCTTTCCTAGAGGATTAACTCTATCTTTTGCTCCGCTGGAGCTTGGAGCCGAGGACAAAAATCGTTGTGCCCTGGGCTGTGTGTGGGAATGTTTCTTTTGCCGTTCGTTCTCGTTCTTGTGTCCCCGGTAGGACTTAGCTCTATTTAATGCACATATTTATCACAGATTCAGTCTGGTGCATTGCATAGCTTTGCCTTTGATGCTTCCCTCCCGTCTGGTCATGTCAAATGCTGAAAGAGATGCATGCATGCAGGCAGCGCCGCAATCAGATTTGCAGCTACTCCTACTTCCCATGTGACTGCAGAACGCTGATCTGCTTGTCGCAGTAGAAGGAAAAAGCAGCTGTTGGTGCCTGTTTTGTTTGGGTGGCCTGCTTCCTTTGCTCAAGAATCCCTACTCTGTGACCATTTAGCTCTTGCCAATGGAGGGCCGTTCCATGACGGGGGCCTAGCACTGAACCAGTTGTTGCGACATGCGTTGCTGAATTCGCTCTCCTGGATTGATCGGACTCGGTGCGTTTGCAATAGCAGCTGTAGCGGCTGGACCTGGACCTGGATCCGATTCCCATGGAGGAGCCATGAATGTGCGGACATGGGCCTTTGTCTGCTCCAACCTCCAACCTCAGCACTGCCTGCACAGGACAGCGTGCAGCATGCAGATGCAGGACTGGCAGTCCTGGACTGCCTGCTCCCGTCTGAGTCTCAGCGCAGCGGCGTGCTCGGCTGCACCCTGCACCGATCCGGAGTCCGGACCGAGATGTCTGGAGCATGCACGAGCACGCGGGACGCGCAGGACTTGGAGCTTTGCCGGCCGATCCGCGGCGACTTGCTACTAGTACACCAACACCATTACTACCACTACGTCGACGCAACGCGAATGGTAACATTTAACGACAGCCATGAATGCGCCGGTAAAAACACACACACACAAGTGCCCAGCTCGGCAGCTCATGGTGACACGAGGAGGGCTGGGCTACCCAACTCGACAGCTATCTCTCTCTCTCTCTCTCTCTCTCTGTCAGGCTGTGCCTGTGCGTGTCAGGCTGGGCCTGAGCAACGCCGTGGTAGTACGAGTCACTTTTTATTCGAGGAAGAGGCAGGGAGAAAAAGCACTTCAAATAATTTTGTTAAAAAACAACGCCGTGGTACACGTACCAGCGGCAAAAAGCGACGGAGGGCAGCGGCAGCGCAGCGCTAGTGTGGGGTTACGGCGGCCTGCCTGCAGCTGCAGCTGCAGCCTGCAGGCTGCCTGTGGGAATGGGGGAGTATTGACCGGCCACGATTGACTGCCCGAGTGGGCCCGCCGCTTATGATTTGCCTCTGGCCCGCACCGCCCGCTGTTGGCTGTTGCATTGGCCGGTGCTACCCCTGCTGCCTGGCTGCCACTCGCAAACACTCGCACTACTGTGGGCAGCCGCAGCTGCTCTGCTGGCGGGCTGGCCACGAATTATTGCACCCGACGCAGCAGAGGCTGCCTCTGCCTGCCTTCGTGTACTCTCGGCATCTCCCTCGCCTTCGTGTACATGCTCATAGACTGCATTTCTTGATACTCTGTTTCTAACACGTCACCTCGTTCTATATGTCCAACATATATTCACCTCCGTTATACCAATATTTAGTTTTATAAGACGTTTAACTTTTTTTCCACTAACTTTGACTATTTATTTTATTTAAAAAAATTTACATAAATATAATCAAATTTAAGGTGTTATTAAAGATCTTTTATTGATAAAGCAAACCACGATAAAAGAAGTTTTGCATAAATTTTTTTGAATAAGATGAATGGTCAAACTTAATGGTAAAAAAATCAAACATCTTATAATTTAGGGATGGACTAAGTAATAATTTATTAGAGCAAGACCAATAATAAATCTAAAGCATTTAACTATTAGCTAAGTTATAAGAGCCACGCTATACAATAGTGGTCTCATATCTGACTGTCAGAATTTTTTTTACTGTTATTTTTACCCATGTTCTACCTTTTCTTTCCTAGTTCTCCCCACATTCATTTTAATATATGAGTCGTTAGTACATATGATTTTGTGTTTAGCTTATTGCTTGCATGAGACCCAAATTCTATCTGTCCTCTCCTCTATATTAATATTTGCTTAACTATAAATCAATTATTATATTTGCTCTTATAGACTTGGCTAACTTATTAGGTTACCTATTAACTTGTCTGAATATTCTAAGGCTAAGAAAAGGTCGCCAGCCAGCTAGTCCTACTACTACACATCTAATCAGACTCCTAACACATACTACTCCGTCCCGGAATAATTGTCGTTTTCGATTTTCGTGCCGCAAGTTTGACTCGATTTATAGAAAATACGTGCAATATTTATATCTCCAAATAATTTTGTTAAAAAACTAGATTCAAAGATCTTTCCGATGATACTAATCGATAATATTTATTATTTATAAAAATTGGAGGCATTTGTTTTTAAAAGCGAAAGCGACAGTTATTTTGGGACGGAGGGAGTACTCCGTAGTCGCGGAGTGGGCGGAGTGTAGGAGGCTGGTTTGTTGGGCGGAGCGCGCGTTTGTTCGCTTGAGCTACTTATATAGTATTTTAATAGTATTTTTCTTTAAAAAAACTGCCGTTTATACGTTGATTGAGCCGGCACAGGCGCCATTATTCCAATAACTTCATTCCCCGGAGCTGGAGCTAGCGGCCGACCACTGTTCGACGCCGCACCACCACACCTCCGTGGCCGTCGTGCTGTACTAGTACTACACTCCAGTGATGAGTAGGGTGCAGCTCCATGATCATCTGAACTCGATCGCTGACAGTAGATCGTACGCTGGGCGCCCCGCGCGTCTGCATTGCACGAGTACTACAGTGTACTCCTATGCACGTACTAGTAGTAACACCACAGCCGGCTCTGCTTCGTCTGCGGTAGAGTGTACGTAGTAGTGGACACTCGTAGCGGTAGTGTACGTAGTAGTGGAGACTAGTAGTAGTAGTAGTAGTAGTAGGGTGGGTGGGTGGGGGGCCTGGACCCTGGAAGACTGGACTGGACCGCCCTCCTCTCGACCTTGTCTCTGCTGCGTCCCTGGGGTTGGGACGCTCGACTCGACCTCCACCAACGACGACTACTATTGGCCATTTTGGCTTGGCTCGTGCAGCACGGAGCACAGCGACGCAAGTACTGCACTTTTTGGCCGCATCTCTCATCTCATCTCTGGCACCTTTTGTATTTTACCGGTTTAAAACAGAAGGCTTTTTTACCAAAAGAGCCATTTATACGCCGTTCCGTCGAACGGCACAGAACGGATTATTCCAATTGGGTCGTCCCCGGGACGTGGAGTACGATCCATCGGCGTGTTGCGCGCGTGGAGGATCGTGCGGTGCGTGGCCGTCGTGCTGTACTAGTACACACTCGCATTGCATGCGCGGGCGGGAGCGGACGAACTCCCCTCGCTGACCTAGATCGTACGCTGCACTGCACTGCACTGCACTGCTTGCATATGCCGCGCCTAGTATGCACGTACAGTAGCCGGCCGGACGGCCGGCTCTGCTTCGTCGGCGGCTGCCCCTGTAGACTCAGTGGGTCTGCGTCTGGGTGTGTAGTGGAGCTGCGGCATCCAATGCTGAGGGCGGGCTACCCGCCGCTGCTGCACCAGCACTCCACACCACCAGTACCTGGGGTTGGGACGCAGTGACCACGACCTTCACCCAAACGACGCACTACTAGGGGCCATTTTGGAGCTCGTGCAGCACGGAGGTGGGCGACGCTGTACGCTCGTGATGGGGCCCACCAGGCTGCAGCTCTGGCACCACTTTGCGTTGCTACGTAGGTGCCTAGTAGTCTGGACCAGGGTTCCGTCGAAACAGTTTGGGAACCGGCCGGTTTGACCGGTTTACGATCCATCGGCGTGTTGCGCGCGTGGAGGATCGTGCGGTGCGGCCGGTTTAAACAGCATAGGGTTTTTGCGCGGGCGGAAATTTGAATTTGAAAAATAAAAACTGCTTGCAAATTCCGCGCCTAAAATAGTTCATGATTTATAGAATCCCGGCCGGTGTCAAAATTTTTCAAATTTGGGTCTGCGTTTAGTATTTATTTAGACGTTTGGCAAATTTGAAAAAAAAAAAAAAAAAAAAAGGCACTCCACACCCACCAAGGCCCATTAAATCATGAAGGTCCAAAAATATACTAAACAGCTTAAATTTGAAAAATTTTAACATCATTGATTCTATAAATCGTGATGGGGCCCACCCGGCTGCAAAAAATTTCACCATTTTTTTTAAAATATTTTTTTTTTTTTCATTTGAAAAATTTTAACATCATTTAACTTGATTTATAACCGGTCTAACAATATTTATATATCCAAAACGGTTTGTTAAAAAAACTAGATCCCCCAAGATCTTTCAAATTTAAAATTTTACAAATCAATAATATTTATTAATTATTAAAATTTATACCGGCGTTTAAATTAACCGCCGGCCGGCGGTTAAAAAGGACGGAGGAGGGAGTACGTCGGTTTTGAAAACCCTGGTCTGGACACTTGTTGGCTTCCACTTTCCTTCAGATAAGCTGGGCGACTGCATGCGAGAGACCCGCCTTCTGTTTGTTTTGTTTCAGTGGGATGAAAGTTCTTTTTCCCTTGTTGATTGATGACGACATCTGAGGATATTGAGTAGGAGTAGGGTTACATGTGTTTGTTTGCAACGTACTAGTACTCCTATACAATGATAGGGGTATGCTTCAAAACCCTATAGAATGATTAATTGCCAGTAGTGTGAGTTTTTTCTGAGCAAGCGCAACTGCCGACAGAAAAGCCACAGGTACTACGACTTGCACAAAAAAAAGAGAAAGCCTGAATATACGTACGTGAGTGACACGGTGGAGTCCACACGTACGAGCTCTAGTACTGTACCAGTACCACAGGCTACAAGCTACAGTAGCGCAGAAAAGAAGTTCACAGTTGACACGGGCAGTGAAGCTCAAGTTGTGTTGTTGCATGAGGGAGGGAGTAGTAATGCTGTACTATGCAGAGAGACGGCAGGGGCATTTTGGGTAGCGGAGAAAGAGAGAGCGCATGGAGACAGACGGGCAAGGGGAGGAGGGCAGCTAGGGTGAATGGTGGTGGGCTGGTGGCATACAGTATGATATGGCAATTGCTGGCATCTCTCTCTCTCTCTCTCTCTCCATCCGGTCAAGCAACTTTGACTACGGACCTGAGAGCGGTGACAGCCGAGACTGTCAGGCTTTTCTGACACCAAAAGGACACATCCATCGTTCACCACCGCCTGTGTCCTCTCTAGTGTCCACCCAAAATCCACCACCATATGGGTACCACAGTAGCATTACCTCATCGTATCCTTTTAATTTCAGATGTTTAGGACTCCCAAGGCAGTACCACAGTAGGCATTACTCCTATCATCCTTAAATATATGCATAATTTATTTTCGAGAAATCAAGCATTTTAAATTTCATTATATTCATTAAATAAAAAATATTGAACTTTTGTTTAAGTTTAGTTATACCTTTTTTGGGGACGAGAGAAGTGCAGGCTTCCTAAACATTTCTCTTTTTGCAAAATCACCTTTATTTATTTTATTTTTTTGAAATTTTCAGCAAGCTTTATTCATTCGACAAGATATTATTCGTTGTTACTGTTTGTTGGTGACCTTGGTATGTCATGAAATTTCTTGTCACTAGCGCTGCCCCTCCAGAGAACCGGATCGGGACAATGGGCCCACCAGGCCTGGTCCTTCTCTTGGGCTGGGACTGGGACTAGGACTAGGACTGCCGGACTCGGAGATGATGGCCGGAAGCCGACAACGCAGCGGTCCACTCGTCTCCCTCTCTCTTTCCCCTCATGTATACTACTGGCACTACCAGTACCACTACCAGTAGTACGAGTAGCTACGGCCCACGTAGGCCCGCCAGATCCCCTGCTCCCGGCGAGGGACATTCTCGTCATTGCGCCCATGCACCGAGCCTCGTTGGGGCCCGTTGGATGCAGTAAAAATTTTTGCTTGCCTCCACCGTGCACGCACGCGTGTATTCCACTGCGGCGATTTCGGCGAAGGCTGGGGCAGCGGCTGTGTTAGCAGCTCATGCATGCGGTTCCAGCAGTCAGTCAGGCTCAGCACACCTTTTCCGCTGCTCGATCGATCGTCGTCGATGCTTTGGTGGCGGTAAAAGACAACAAGCCAACTGGCCAAGTACAACTACTGTTGCTGTCTGAAAAGAGTGCAATTCAAGAGTACAGTAGTATCGAGTTTACAGCGATTTAGAGCTTGACGAAATTTATACTCCTATGTACATATAAAATATACTTATATTTATCATCACTCTCTCGGTTTTTTTTACCATACCCTAGGGCACATATTTCGTAAGTAGAAGTAGAGTTTAAAAGTTACACAGGACTCGTCAGTAATATTAAGACCTCCAGTGTAGACATAAACAATGAAAAAGCACGAGGGGCCCCCTCGAACTCAAAACCCCACTGACCGACCCTAGTAAGTGAAGACAATAACACAATGCTAATTAGCAGTATAGTGAAGCCACAATGGTGACGAGGCGAGCTTCCAACTACAGTGGCGACAAAGTATTCGCTCGAGGAAGACCAATCAATCATGGCAACAAAGCATCTGCCAAGGAAGCCGATATGACAATAACGGCAAAGTATCCACTAGAGTAGAGACTACGACAACCAAGTTTCTGTTGGAATTGTAGCAGAGCGGCAAGCACATCCACCGAAGACGACGATCCAACAGTGTGGCGACAAAGCCGATGACCATTGAAGCATCAAAGTATCCGCGGATGAAAGCCCATCACATGCCCTCAGCAACAAAACATTTACATGAGAGAGGAGATCGAAACGACACAGTTAACAAAGCATCCGTCCGAGCAACAACAATGGCAAAGTATCTATCAAGAAGAGCGATTGCAGCAAAGTATTCGCTGCAGAGAAGTAGATGATTGCAGCACCACCAACCAACAACTGGACTGACTAAAGTGAAGAATAACATGAGGGGCAATCAGGCACACTCCACGCAGATAATCGAAGAAAGGATGTTGATCGAAATCAAACCAAACAAAATAGTAGCGGTGGTAGCCTTATTACGCTTACATCCTCCCCCTGCCGAATCCATGCTGCACCTGCAGGTCAACAAGAGCCACGCAGCTCGCACGATGAGCTAGTCAGTCACGGAGATGCAGTATCCTGTTTCCTGCATGCATCATGCATCAACCTCAACTTCAGACAGACGCCAGCATAGCTGGATTATCATGCATGGTTTCAGCTATCGAGCTCCCAGCTTCAGCTCCTTCATTCTCGCAGTCGCAGGACATGGTGCTCTGTCTGTCTCACATCAGTCATGATAAGGATATAGTAGTATCCTTCTAGCACATCGACACGTAATATTCTCTCAATCCTAAATTATAAGTTATTTTAAAAAAATTTCAGAGTCAAACTATCTAAACTTTATCTAAATTTATATAAAAATAATAATACTTATGATAAAAATAAATATTGTTAGACTCTCCATTAATTATATTTTTATAATATATCTATTTGTTTTTAAAATCTTTATAATTTTTTATAATTTTAATTAAACTTCAAAAGACTATAATTTAGGATGGAGGAGCGAGCTGTAGTCATCCGGGAGTGCTAATGACCGTCCTCGAATGTTAAATGCTCGCTTGCATTCTTGCAACAAACCCTGAGGATCGAAACACGCGGCAGCTGGTGCAAGCGGTCATGCGCGCATGTCTCCTACGTGCCGGCGCCTGCCCGCGGCCCACGTATTTCCGGGGTCATCGTCGTGCCTAATCAGCCACCGTACGTACGCCGGACTGTCGCTTGACTGGTCGCCGGACCGGCCGGGTGCAGGCAGCGCCGCCGTGTCGAGGGAAATTTAATTTTTTGCTCGTCTAACGCTCGCCATGCACGTACGGTCTCGACTGTTGGGGTATACTACTATATACTTTTACCGCAGTGCCTGAAAGCGTCAGCGCGTCACCGATACAGACGTGTTACACACAGTACAGTAGTAGTACTAAGTACCGAGTATTACAAAGTAAAATCGCCCTGATGCGATCGCGAGTCATATATGCATGCGTAGAGGCCACAAGCAGTGGCCTGAAGTGGCAGCGCGTAATAGTACGTACTCGTAACAATGATAATTGTTTTTTCTTATTAGTTGTTTGAATAATATTTTTTATAATAAATTTATCAAATTCTTTTATCATTTATTTTATATGACGAGCCAAACATGCCGAATAACACAATTTCTTAAGGCCTCGCTTTTTGGAACCCTACCTGCCGTGATGATACGTTTGAGAAGCCGGTACAGTGCTTGCTGGTTGCTACGGTATGATGTATACTACATACGGTACATGACTGACGAGAGAGAAGACGAAAAATAATACCCCTCAGCTCCGTCCTACTGTATCTAGTAGTAGGAGTATGCCCGATCGGCGAGTACATATCAGAGAGACAGACAAAGGTGCGTGGCTATCAAGATAGTGTACGGGTACGTTGATACACAAGTCAAGTCACAGCAGTAGGTTGGTCGGCCGGACGCTGGTGGCGATTCCATGAGTACTCTCGTTGAACAACCATCGTCCAGGTAGAGTTAGAGAGGTACTAGAGCCGTATACTGGGCGAACGACTGAACAAGAACCAAGTACTCCGCGAGCGAGTACACGATACCACATGCATGCATGCACGCACGACACCACGAGGGCAAAAGCGCCATTCCATGTGAGCTAGTACTCGCTAGCTACCGCAAGCATGCTACTCTCAGGGTCTAGCATGCATGAACTCCTCTCCTCGATTTGATTCCTTCCTCCAATACGTACCATGCAGCAGGAAGAAAGCAATGGCATGGCAGCCGTGCAGTGGAGTTCCTGCACGCGGTGCAGCGAGGGGGAGAGGCCCCACGGGCCTAGCAGGCTGCTAGCTGCCTGCCTCGGTGATCGATCCTCCCCTACCCACAGCCACAGTACCTCTACGGCTCTAGCCCTGCATGCATGGCATGCACCGCTAATGATCGTCGTCCGCGACAAACCCGGAACCCAAGAAGGCAGTGGCAATGGCAGCACCGGCAGTCGCCAGCCTCAGCGATCATAATACCCACACCAGACAACGGCAGCTACAGCAACAAATGTCCACTGATCGCTAGCTCCAGCTCAGCCACACAGTCAAACTGAGTCAATGCATGCGATGCGAGCAACAAGCGCGAGCTCACGTTGCAGTACATGCATGCATGCATGCGAGATTGCGAGGGCGAGACAAATGCAATGCAATTGCTACTACACATACGCTAGCATGCACCTCCAAAAGAATTTCTAGTCACAGCCAGCCTCCAACAATGAATCACGCATCAATCACCTTATTTACACCTCGGGTTGTCGGTCCCTGGATCGTCGTCGTCGGAGCTCAGCTAGCCAGCCGGCGGCCAGGTTGCGCAACGCCGGCGGCAGCTAGCCGGGAGAGGTAGACCACGCCACGACGCCACGACGGTCACCGGGAGGCGGAGTCGCCGCTGCGGTGGTCGGAGACGAGGGCGTGGATGGCGCTGGAGAGGCCGTTGACGGCGGAGACGAGGCCCGCGAAGCCCTGGCGCCGGACCTCCGTGCGCTCCTCCTCCAGCCGCAGCCGCCGCTCCTCCAGCTCCAGGACCTCCCGGTGCCGCCGCTCCCGCTTCTCCTCGCACGCCACCAGGGTGCGCGCCAGCACCGTCGCGCTGCGCACCACGCTGGACCCCAGCCGGTTGAGACGCCGCCGCTTCGGCTCCGGCTCGCCGTCGTCTGAACCGTCCTCACCGGACTCCGACGACCCCGTCAGCTCCTCTGCTGCATGTACATAGGAGTACATTTATCACCAAAACGTTACAGTAACAAACAGGGCAACAGCAGTTACCATTCATTACATATGGTTTATATGCACTGTAATGTAATGTAATTTACTACGAAAACAAACATGTAGCTGTAGAACAAAAGGTGCTTTGTTAGTTCGATGCATGCTTGCAACAGTTGCTCCAAGCTTTCAGGCTTTACAATTGGATCCTGCCGATGCCTTTACAAAGTGATTGCAACCTTTGTTCCTTTGCATTGCTTCAGCTGTAGTACTAGCCTACGACTAGCCATGAATCTAATTAATTATTTATTTTTATCTTAGTATCTCTGCAAGTAAAACCCTCTATAAACTATAGGATTCGCCGCCTACTTTGCCCTGCATGCATGAGCTGCACTGCAACTCTGCACGCAGCTTTATTCTCATCTCCCAGTCACAGCATTATTACCACTGCCACCCTGCTGCCACCACCAGGGAAGAAGGCACAGCGGTGTGGTAAATAATTACACCAGCTCGGGGGAGCATCCGATCTCCCCCAATCATAACGCTTTGCTCTATATAAATAACCTCGTGGCGATCTACGGGCCCACGTGTCAGTTGAGACAAGACGAACAGTAAATGGAACGGGTAGATAGTTAGATGTAACAGCAGATGGTATTAAGTACGGGCGCGCGCGCCGACCGACCATACCGGAAACCGACGTCGCCGGCGGCGCCACGGCCGCTGGAAGTGGCAGTGGAGGAGGAGGCGGTGGAGCGCGGGGCTGAACGAGGAGGGGCTTCGGCGGCGACGGAGGAGGCGGTGGCGGCGGCGGCGGAGGCAGCGCGAGCTGGGGTGGCGGGGTGGCCGCGATCGCCGTGCCGCCTCGCCGCGCGGCACGGCGCGAGAGCACGTCCGTGAGCGCGTCGAACACCTCGGGCGCCAGGTTGGTGGGGAGGTTGCGGTCCTTGCGCTCGTGCCGCTCCATGGCCCAGTAGGACGGGAGAGCCCTCGCGGCGGCGGGGCCGGGGGTGGCAGCGGTGGCCGGCGCAGCGGTGGCGGGGCCGCGGGACTCGTAGTCGCGGACCTTCTTGTAGTCGCGGAGGAGGTTGTCCCACTTGTCGTTGCACTGGTTCTGGCTGCGGAGGCAGCCGTGGTTCCAGCAGTAGTTCTCCACCCACTTCCACCGCTGCTCGGCCGAACGCGGCGTCATGGGCGACCCAGCCCCGGCGGGCACCCCGTGGCCGTGGGCGTGGCCATGGTGCGCGGCGCCGCCGGCGCGGCGGTCGTCGTCGAGGCGCTTGGCCGTGATGAGGATGAGCGTCTCCTGGAGGGTCCAGTTGCCCTTGCGGTAGTCCCTGGGCGCGGACGCCGGGGACGGCGGCGGGGCCGCGAGCGCCGGCGCGGAAGCCGGCGACGGCGGCGTCATGTGGCCGTGGCCGTGGCCGGGCCGTGCGGGTGCGGGCGGAGCAGCGCGAGCGGAGACGCCCCGGCGCCGGAGGAGGAGGACGGCGAGGGGTCGGAGGAGGCGGCGGTCGTCATGGGCGCTGCCGCCGCCTTGGCTACGGTGTTGGCCGACATGGGACGGCTGGCTGGCGTGGCGAGCGAGGCCGGCGGCGGCAGAGGGCTGGCTGGGCTGCGCTGCGCTGCTGTGCTGCTACGGCGGTGTCTGGGTCGGCGGCGCCGCGCTGGTGCTGGGCATCGGGACGCGACGAGGGCAGGGCGGTGTGGTTGGGTGAGGTGCGGTTCAGACGCGAGGCCAGTGGCAGTGGCCACCCCCGTCCCCCGTATTTACATGCCCCCCACGGCGTTGTGTTGGCCTGGGATTAGTGGTGGCGTTAAGCTTTATTTAACCCACCCAACCCAGCGAGAGAAGAGAAGGCGCGCGAGGTGCACTGCACGCTGCAGGCAGGCACGGCAGAGGGTGAGGGCGTTTCGTTTCAGCTTGGGTTGGGTGAGTGTGTGCAGTGCAGTGCAAGGCTTGGAGCGTGGCATGGCAGTGGCAGCAGGGCAGGGCGCTCCATCTGAGTGGGGGCTGCGCCGCGCCGCTGCGCAGAGCTCCCACCTCACCAAGACCACGTACTAGTACGCATCTCAGCGCCAGGCCAAGGCAGGCCCAACACGTTGGTGCCTCATCCCTCACCTCTTTTCCTTTCCTCCTGCTCATTTCCCGCGGTTTCTTTTCAGTTTTTGCTGCAATGCTTGCACGCAGACGCACTAGGCAAAAAAAAAAAAAAAAAAAAAAGGTGTGGCGTTGCTAATGCTAGCCCTGCTTTTCTGCTGGCTTCTGTTATGCTTCCATTTACCACTACTGGTTGGTAGGCAAACGCGGTAGCTAATTGGCAACGGCCGGCTGGTGATGGAGTGACCAGTGAGCACTTGTGTTTGTGGGCTTGCTTGTCGCGGAGCCGAGGCGAGGCGAGCACCGCCACCGGGGTGTCCCGTAGCTGCCGGCGTGCCGCGTCCTCTCCTCATTTCCGGGCAGGGCAGAACAAGGCCGGCCGGGGCCCCTCCCAGCATCGCCTAGGAAAGAGGACTCGCGCACTGTTGCCCGACTGATTGTGCTTGTGCGGAGCCGTGCTTGGACATATGCGGAGCGTGCTGCGCCCAGAACAGTCGCACCACATGTCCTCTAATCCAATAATAATAGAAAATCGTTGGACGTGCTCCCACATAGTACTATCAGTATGCATACATACACACATACAGTACATTGTTACGTACAATCTCTGTGTGTGTGAAAAAGCAAACCCCCACGCACATAGCCGTGCACACCGGCACCCTGGGGGATGTTGTGGCCACCCTGTTGGGTGCTGGGGATTATGTTTATGCATGTGGACATGATGAGTCTAGCTAGTACGATTATGTACCTACAAAAATATCTTTACTAGTAGGAAGAAGATGAAGATGCAAAAGTATGGTTTCAGGGCAATCATTTGCTCTACTTGCCAAAAGTCCCCCCACAAGTGCTTGTGATGACCACCCGGGAGCAGCAGAAGCACCCCCTAATAACCTAGGCCGAGGTCCACTACTCCTGAAATTCTACTAGAGACGCGGCGCTTGGGCCTCTGTTGCCACCTCCTTTTCAGCGGCAGTGAATGATTTTTGTGTGGTCTTGGTCATTCCCACCAGGCACCAGGCACCAGGCACCAACCAGCTTGGTCACCGCGGCCGGCCGGCCGGCAGCCCTAGAGAACGGCCGCCGATCGAATGATCGCTGATCTCTAGCGGTACGGGAAGGATCCACGATGCCAATGCCACCACCCTAGCGTAGGCCGTAGGAGTAGCATCCCTCACCAAACCGCGGCATTTTGCTAGCGCGGCGTACTGCGGTGCGGCCGCAGTGTAGGCTGGATTGTTGGGCTGGGTTGCCTTTTGCCTTTTGGAGCGTAAAGAAAGAAGGAAAACCCCTCCTTCTATCTGGGTGCGTCTTGCGTTACTGACGCGGACCTCAAACGCAGCCGTTTGGGCCGGCCGGGTGCTGCGTGACACCAGCGAAGAGCGAACTGAATGGATAGGGCCGGGTTGGGGGGACGAGAGGTTATGCCGGAAATTGCGTTCCAGGCTGCTCTCCTGCACTCCACCTCTTATCTTCCGCCGCCTTTTTCAGTTTCCGGAGCGTAGAGTGTTGCATCATGCACCATCGCAGTTTTGCAATGCCCCGGATGCTGCCACCCATTTTTTTTTTTTTTTTGGCGTGGAATGGGTACATCAAAATGTTATGAACTAAACACAAAAAAAAGAAGAAAAAGAGCTAAAAACAAAAAATAGACAATAAAAATAAAAAAAAAGGAAAAATGGAATGAGCTAAAACAAAAATCGGACAAGGAACATGAAAAGCGAGCGCTCTAAAATATGACAACACCCCCTTTTTGGAAATTGGGATGAGGTGTAAACAAAAATCCATTTTATTAAGATAGAAAACAAAATTTCCAGGTGCGTCATCTTACCCCGTACAGACCTGAATCATGACTACATGCCTCAATATGAGCTACTCTACCCGTTCGGATGCTGGGGGCAGGTACCTAACATTCAGCTTAATGATCCCATTTCCATTAAAATAGACAGTTGTTCTTCAACCATTTCTCAGCTGAAAGTTGCAAAGTTTTTAAGATATAGATAGATAGGTCAGGTTTTGCTTCTGCTATTGTATCCACACATATGTCATCTTACTATTGTACAGACCTTAGGGAGGTTCTGAACTCTATCGTGGAGAGTCCTACCGTCTTAGCAGTTTCTTCTGCTGAAAATAAAGTTGTTTATTTGTTATAAAAAAAAAGCAGGGCAAGAGGAAGGAAGGAAGGAAGTGCTACCCTGACAGCACGGCTCACTTCGATCGGCGTATGTATTGAACTTATTAAACAAGATTAAATAAGGATTCCAGCAAGCTGACTAAGAAGGGACCAAATGCAACAGATAGTGCTGGAGCAATTAATTATAAAACAAAATAAACTCTACTCTGGAGTACGATCACCCGAGGCATTAACCGAAAGGTAAATAGATTTTCTCCTGCAAACTAAATCTTGCTCATGGATAGGTAGGCATAGCCATTTATATAGGAATCCCCCCAGAAACTCTGACCAATGGTAGAAATAGACATTCTATGGCTTAGGGATTTACCCAAAGCACCACCCTACCAATGTACCATGGTAGATGAGTCCCAAAGACCTCTAGAAATACCTAGAATAAGGCCCAGATGAAGTTGTAACCCGATCCAATCTCAGCAAGCTTATGATTGATTTGAAGTTCTTATTGTGCACTGATGGGCAATCTGCCAGCACAAAACCTGATTAACAAACTTAGAACATCTCAGCAAGTTCATGGGTATCCTTATTAAGACCATAATCGACTCTTGGTGGCTCGGATCACTGGCCAAAGGCTAGATCGACCAACCTTCAGTTTCAAGAGTGTAGAGCGCTGCACCATTGCAGAATGCAATTTATATGTGGGATGGGCCCAGGGAAGAACACAAAAATGAGCTTGAAAAAAGTATGCAGTTTATGTGTGGGATGGGCCCAGGAAGTACATAAAAAATGAGGTAAAAATATAAAGCCAAAAAATTATGTAGAAAAAAAAATGGAGGTGCGGGGAATCGAACCCCGTGCCTCTCGCATGCGAAGCGAGCGCTCTACCATATGAGCTACACCCCCAGTGTGTAATCTTGCTTTTGTAACCCATAAACTTTACATTAGCATAAGCGATTTCTGCACAGGATTAGAGCGTGCCACTAGGCCAGGTATGAAAAAAAGGAAGGAGCAGGGCAAGAGGAAGGGGACGGGTAAGCCTCCCAGATTTGGCACAAAACCCACTTCAATTGGCTTATGTAGCTTCCAAAGAAGATAGTGCTGGAGCAACTGATTATACACCGACGAGTTACTAGTTTGCTCTCTTCAGTTTGCAGGCGCTCCACTGTCTAGATCCTCCTGATTTTGGGCATGATTCCTTTCCACATGCCTGACTCACCAGTCTCAATCTCAATATGTAGGCGCCATGGTGATTCAAACATCATGGTGCCATGTAGGTCACACCTTCTGCGCACTGGAAAGACCAAGGTTAGAGTCGCAGGAACATGACTTCTTGAGATCATATTCACACATGATGCAATGAAACAACTGACAACCTAACAGACTGATGTCTGCTTCCTCGCATGGTAGGTAGCCAAAAAAAAAATAAAAAATAAAAAATAAAATCACCACATACACGAAAAGCTTCAATTATATCCCCTAAGATTCAAATGCTTCTGGTATGCACCTCTTCCAACAAGCAGTCAAGCACATGTATGGTACAGGCTACAAATGAATGTCTCCACGTCAAACAATTATTTCTTGCCTTTTACAGACCGGGCCATTCCGTTCGAGACTAACAATCAGCACATCCATCGACCTTGCCCATCGATGATCAATCAATCTACTATACAGTTGAGTGCTACGCCAAAATAATTTGGACCCGCAATGGACTATGCTTTTCTAAAGATACAAGGAATGTCCATCAATTGACTTTGACATAAGCTACAGATGTTTAAAATGTGCATTCCTAAAACAAAAAGATCATGCTGCTGCAGATCTCTTGTTGTCGGGGTCTTCTATGTTCAAGGCTTGCAATAACTTTGGCCATGATTCTGGTATTCCACCAGGTAGATTGAACTCCAAGAGTTTCCCACGTGCTCTGTAGAATTCCTCCACTGGTTCAGTCTGCAAAGATGACAAACCACTTGGTAAGGTACTAAGGCATATGATGACACCACAAGCCCACAACAAACATGTTACAGACAAGCACACAAGCATTCAATATAGTGATACAGGAAGGCAGAATCATTTGTGACATTTCCATAATATATAGGTGCATATGCTCCTTACCAAGTCTGAAAAAAAAATCCTTACAACTTCTAAATGCCAAATTAACAGTGGTATTAAAATTGCAATGCGCTGTTTTCACATATAAAAATCATAGATACAGTTTTTTTTAGTGCAAGTAGTCTAGCTGACCTATATCTCGACAACAAACTCATTTAGTACATGTAGCAACAAATTGAGTATTCAGGTCGCATAAAATAGATATTCAAAAAAAAATACTGAGCCAGCTAAAATTCTCAAAACGCAATCTCAGGCAATTGGAACCTACCAAATCATGGTATACACGCAGCCGCTCTTTTACCACTTCTTCAGTATCATCTGCCCTGCTTATTAGCTTCGATTCACACTGTGGAGGAGGCAATAGGGGAGGCATGTACATTCGAGCTCCACCATTTTCACCCTCAATATCAATGGAGGCCACATTGAAGTTTCCTCCACACTGGCTGCACATCCTTCTGCCAAGGCATTTTGCAAGCAGAGCTTCTTCTCGGAGCTTGAGATTGATCACCAAATCAATATCTGTCACTCCTTCAAGTATCTCCTAACAAGGCACATGATAAAACAATATTAGGACCTAGCAATCTACCCCAGTGTGTAAGGTCTAACAAGGCACATGATAAAACAATATTAGGACCTAGCAATCTACCCCAGTGTGTAAGGTTCAACACAAGTTAATGTTAAGTAGAAACCCAAGGATACCAATCCATTGTTCATTGCTGAGGGCTATGGTAGAGGAAATCTGTTCAACTCTAACCAAGTTGCTTTGCTTGCTTGCTTTGAGAAAATAGTTAAAGAAAAGATAACAAAGGTACTAGTATACTAAGAGTCTAAGACCACTACTATGATCAAGTTACACATTATTGGTCCCAAACAGCACATAAAGCATGTTACTACCCGGCTCAGATATGATAAGAACTCAAAAGAAAATGTAAGTGAAAAATGCTTCCTGATAAGAGGCAAGTATGTGTTTTTGCATACTTACAGTCAGGCCAAATAGCTCACCGCTTGTCTTATGGTTCGAGGAAAACCATCAAGGATGAACCCCAATTCACCCTTTTGCTCTCCCTCTTCCAGACGTCTTGACAGTAGATTTATGATGATCTCATCAGACACCAGTTTCCCATGATTGACAATCTCAGCAAGCTGGAAAATAAGCATACAAACAACACAATAAAAAACTGACGGAAGATTTGGGTTGATCTCATTAGACACAAATTTTCAACAATTGACAATCTCAGCAAGCTGGAAAAGAAACACACAACTAACACAATCAAGGAAACAGAACTACAAAGTGGTCAAAGAGGAGGAGGCACAGCAGGAGATTCTAACGGTCTATGTGGAAATTGCATCGACAAGGGTCTAACAACAGCTTACAATCAGAGGCCAAATGATTAACTTCATCTTTACACTGGGTTTTTATTTAAACAACGAACAACATATGGAGAGCCACTGACTTCACAAGCTTCTGAAGGGTTATGAATTTACTGGTTTACCCAAACATTTATTTAACCAGATTATTCTACAGACTAACTAATAATCTCTTTATTCCCTACGGAAAGCAATGCATTGTAAAAAGGCTTTGCACTACCACGGTTTGTCAGTATGCAATGCTAGCAGAACGCATGCAAGTGCAATCAGTAGAGACCCTAGTTTCAGTGGTTATCGGTTGGCTGACGTCTGCGTCGACGATCCAATAAATGGTACAGCAGGGGGCTCTCCTAGTAGTAGAGCAACAATGGCCCACGCCACCATGGCACACGCAACCTGATTGCCTCGAGGTTGAAGCTTACAAGCGAGCTAGAACATGACGCGCCGGATCCATCAACCCAACCAATCTTAGTGCCAGGTAATCCACTGAGGGAGGCTGAGATTTACCTGGTTGGAGAAGGGGCCAGGGGAGGCCAGGGCGTCGCGGACGAGGTCGCCGGTGGCGATGTGCGGGACGCCGAGCAGCTGCGAGAGGCGGCTGGCGTAGGTGCCCTTGCCCACCCCGGGGCACCCCAGGAACACCCACTGCACGCGCCTCCCGTCCTCCTGATCCCGCCCCTGCGCCCGGTCGCCGCCTCTCTCAAACCCGCCGCCGCCGCCGCCTCTTCCTTCGGCAGCGCCGCCCCAGAAGCAGCGGCCAGGGTCCGCCGGGACACGGCGCCGAAGGCCCGGATCGCGCGAGAGATCCCCGCCATCTCGCCGGCTCGGCTCGGGGGACCAGACGCAGACGAGCAGGGCCGCAGAGATAATTCTCGGGTTTTTCTTTCTTTTCGTCGCGCGTTCGTGACTTCCGTGTCTGAGTTCGACTTCGACACGCACGAGACGGGAGAGCCGAGAGGTGGGGTGGCGGTGTGTACTCTAGTCCTACTCCCTACATGTGCATTGAGTCAATGACGAGTGGGCCATAGTTAGTGGGACCCGCGTGTCGGTTCAGACCGGTAGTGTCACGTGCTGGATTTGGAAACTGTGGTCCTGAGTCCTGACGTCGTCTACGGAGTAGGAGGAGGAGGAGGAGAAATCCACGTGGAATCTCCAGATTCTTGTCATCTGTGTTCGATGGTCAAACCCGCCCGGGAAGGAAAAAAGAAAAGCGGAATTTTGCCCTTTGTTATTGATGAAAAATGATTGTATATGCCTTCTATTGTTAAACGCAGGGAATATATATTTGCTAAGAAATACTGAATTCTGATGAACTTATCCACGTCGACCTTTTATGGTATTTGGTTACAACCATGCCTATTATTTTTAATACTAAAACATAATTGTGATATCTAATAAGCATGGTATTATGAAACTAGCTTTGAAGAGAAATCTACACGACACTTTCTATTTCCAAACTAAATATTTTAAAACTACTAAAATTCGAGTAATTTTGACCAAAACAAAGTACTGTTTGTGACCAGAGGGCACATTCACTAGGAATTACCGAGAACTCAGATAGAGTGGCTGCTCTATCCAAAGTCCAAACCTTAGCCAGCGCCCAGCAGGTTAGTTTGATCAGGTAGACCAGGACAACATCAAGGGCCTGCCTGAATCAGAGGAAGTTTGTATCCAAAACTCTCCCCAAAATTCCAAGAGTAACCACTTTCCAAACACCTAAAATATTCAGCTTTATTGTCAATTCATCAGGTACGGGGTTGGTTGGTTGCGCCTAATATTCTCGAACTTGCTGTTACTCAATTTTACAATGCTTCATGTAGTACATACACGAGCATACAACAGATGACAATATTACATGGGCAAGAAATATGGAGAGACTGTCTAATTGAGGTGCCGGCATCTTATGCAACACTACATATACGAGTACTAGACGCAAAACTGCAGGAGCAACCGGTTTTGGAGCTTCACAGCTGAACCCAGACCAGTTCCAAGCAGGACATCCAGTCGTCCAGAAACAGATTATTTCCTTTGTGGCCATACCTTCAATGATCAATACAAAAGCTGAATAGTAGTCTCATTTCTGCAAGTCTATGTCCAGACTCGAATCAGAATCAGTGCGGAGTCTTTTTGGCTCCCGCTCTCCCAGGTTCAGAGCAATAGAAATACCATCAGGTGAATTTTCCAATTCCAAGTCCAACGAGTTATTCAGGTCACCATTGCCTTCTTCACCGTTGCGCATAGGAGACATCAGGTTTAGCTCTTCCACATTCTCGTTGGGTTGGTCTGTTGATGTGGCAGAACCATCTCGAGCAATGATGTTGATGCCGAGAGGCTCATAAATTTTGTCGATTTTATCATTCTCTTGAGGGCCAGCAACAGGTGACGACTCTGTGGCAGTTGAATTAGTAGCCACAGCGGCAGCAGCAGCTAGAGTACTGCTTTGTTCTTCCAAGGCAGCTGTGTACAAAAGAACAATGACCATCAGTGGAAATGAAGATGATACTACAAACAAGACTTAATATATTTAGTTTTGATCGAGGCTTTTGGCTGGGAAAAAAACCTCGTAGCCCTTCACTTGTTGTGATCAGATCAAGCTCCAAGAGATCAAGAAGGCGCCCGAGATCAACTCCACTTGTCCAGTTCTCTGGACCGTGGCCACTTTTAAGCTTCAACCTTCCCCGATTAGCTGTACCACCCCATATAATCCCTATAGGCTGCGGCTTCTCACCATCTTGTCCTGTTAAGATGATTAGGCTTCCACTGTCCCCTTCAAGGTCAAATGTTTGTTGGTTCTCCCCAACAACAAGAAAGTCAGTGAAGAAGCATATTCCCTTCTCATCATTGTACTCAAGTGCGTATGCGACAACAGTCCCTGTCGTCAGACCAGAACTTCTTCCAACTTTGACAACTTGTCTCCCGATGAGACTGCCAATTGGGGATTGCAAATCAATTGCCTTTACATCACCAATGACTCCAACCCCTTTAACCGAGGTGCTGACACTAGTAATATCAAAGTCGTCAGCAAACGGTATAAATGCACCATCAGCTCGGACAAAAGTTTCTGCAGCCACATTACAAGGTAGAGGATATGAGTAATGGAAATGAGGAGTGGAGAATGCACTGCAAGGTAAATCTTGCAGAAAGATGCCATAAAGTGCAAAAAAATTGACTGGAGTTATTATTGTAATCTTACCCGGATTTGTTCCTGCGTAGATCCCATACCAAACATCATCCGTTATAAATGAAGTTGCTCTCTCAACAGCGCCTAGGTAAACTCCAGGTCCAAGATTAGGAGGCAGTGGATGGAACATCTTCTGATTGGGATAATCCAGATCAACTGCAACATGCCTGTTTGTAAGAAACCCAACTTGCTTATTGCCAGTTCGACTCTTCACAATGGCACCCAGTGTCCCATAGGTCTCAAGACTAGCCACCTAAAGATTGAAAGAAAGAAAAACTCTTAACTGAAGATGAAGTTCATGAATTTCTGTATATCAGTTATCTCCAAGTGATTTGAAGCATAGGTTGCAGACCTGAAGTAAGACTAGTCATTGTATGATTATAGCAAAGCAGGTCATTTGATGAAAAAAAGAGAAGTAGTCATGTAATGAAGCAGTCCAAACAAGTTGCTGCATAAGAGAACTAAAGAATGTGACCTGTGAACCTGAGCCTACAATAGGGTCGCTACCACGCAATCCATCAACAAGCTCATCATAAAGTTGTTCCTTTGGTGTTGGGGCTGGTGCACCATAATAAGAAAATTCAACAACATCAACATCACACCACACACCCCCAGGTCCCTGTTTATGGAATGGAATGAAACTGAATATGTGATTTCAGATGTCTTAAATAACTTTCTAAACCACACGAAACAAAATCATGCCTACCTCAAGGGCAGCTGGAAGACATTGAGTAGAGCTAAGCCACTTCCTGTGAACCTTTCGAGCAACAAACACAAGGATGGCAGGTGTGTCAGTCAATGTTCCTTTCTTGATTCTGAAGCCTATTGCTGTGCCAAGACTGAACCGGCGGAGGATCTTGCTGTGGAATGCTCTTATAATCATTAAATCAAGTAAGGTGGTGGCTTGCTGGCCCTTTGGCAAGCGACCAAGATGTCCTGGTAGTACACCCTTCTGTAGATTCCCAAAGTAATTAGCACGGCCTTCAGCTGAGCCGTGCATTAGAGTAGATGTAGGCCAAGAAAAGTATGCAGCGCTGCTTTCAGAGTGCTGACCAGCTGAGGCAATTGGTTGGAGAGATGGACAACAATTATGATTGCATCCGTTCCTCTCCATATCCAGACCCGAACCCTCTGACTGTGATGAACCAGCATGCACCTTCCAAATATCTGAGGGCTGCATTATGCAAGTATCATCTAGTTCTGTAGATTTTTCAAGCCTTCAGGGTTGTAAAACTGCAGCATGAAGAGCAGAACCCTAAAAGATGAAAAAATAGGTATTAACTCTGTTTTAAAACTGATGCAGGACTGACCACAGGGGGGAAAAAGTCCATAGGTCAACAACAGAAAATATGTTATCAAGAATTAAAATTTAAACCTATAAGTTCATGAAGCAGAGAGAATATAAAACTAATATCACAACACCGCAGCGCATTGTCTACGAAAAATAAGTTAAAAAAAAAAAAATGGTTGTGTGCAGCCAGCACAGAAGGCACTACAATAGGAATGATGTTAAAAGAATAAATATATCTTTCCAGAGAATAAGTGCAAAGTTCACAAGTACCATTCCTTCCATTGGAATAACAACAGCTAGAAGAATGATACATCAAGAAGACTATAGTTGATATATCAAGAAGACTATAGTGGTAAAAGTTTTCCATAGTGAAAACAGACTACCAGTAAAAGTGTGCAAGGGAAGCATGAATAAAGTAAAAACATGCAGAATACCAAGGATCCACATTGTCTCCTATTCTGCAGATTAATCAATGTTCAACTTGGGAAGATAAAGCATGCAACAAGAACATATCTTATCCTCTTTTTTATTAATCAAAACTCAAAATGGAGCTAAGATACCTATAACATGGGAGGGTCAAACAAATGGGCAGGTGCCATGATAGGCCAAACTTGAATAGATAACTTGTCCAGAGAAAATTGAAAGGTACGGATACATATAGTGATGAAAAATTGATTGATATGCCTTTAATACCTATAGCAGACCATCTTGGAGGGCACTTGGCACATGATTTATAATGGAAATGCATGTATCTAAGGGGGAAGGATTGATGAGCTGCAAGATGGGGAAACTACAAGTTTTAAAATTCTTCACAGAATACTAGAGTTGCCAACATGCAAGCTCCTATAAAACAGGAAACAAACTGACTATCACACCAGTAAATAGATGCAGGATTCTTAACAATTATTTGCTTGTATTCTCTACTCTCTAGCACACTAGCACATATCTTTCCATGTGGATCACCACAGAATCACAACATAATAACTAAATAAGGTGCCTACCCTAGACATTGATCTGGAAAACTAGAGGTACTTGGTGCCCCAGTTATCAACTTATCACAACCCAAATCAGAAACAAAAATGGGTGTCCTTTTTATAAATATACTTCAGCTCTACAATGCAAACATTAGCTGATTCCATGCCAATCCCAATCATGCAATTAACTTTAAAAACAGATTAATTTAAAACAGTATAACAGTAATGTTGGAACAGAAAAGTTGGGGTCCCTGTAATTTTAAGTACTTTTGTGCATGTGGGAAACTATGTTAAAGTTAGAGACCACTGAAGTCAATGCCCGATGGTAAAGCAGACTTAGCAGAGTACGATACCTAATCAGTAAATGAACACCCCTAATCCAATTTCTCGTACAGAATGTAATAAACCTTGCTAGCACATAGGAAGGGAGTAAAAATTAACCTAATTCCTATATCATTTTCTTAAACCCCAATATTTTGGGAAATGCAATCGCTCCCCAATCCCCGGCTTAATTGGGTTCCCATTGGCGGCATCAACTAGTATTGATTTTTGGCTCAAGAAAACAAAACAAAGAACCTAATGGAACCATGAATGGACGGATTCAGACTAGTTGTCACACATCACTGTGCAGCACATGAGTTCACAACCAATGAGGGGAAGACAGGTGAAAGATTTGAATCTGATTGGGAGCACTAATCCAGCTCTTGCACAAACTGAAAGAATCCATCCAATACAGCAAAGCTATGATGGATTAATTAGTCAATAGCAAAAGGGAAACCCAACTAAAGACCGCACAGACAGATATCCGCCGCCACTTCACTCGACGACAAGAGGAGCAGCCACAATGGTGGGTGGAGGATCCAGCAGTGGTAAGAAAGGGGAAAGCCAGAGACCTCTCTCTCCATCTCATATTCCTAACTCCTCATACACCTTCCGACCACCGGTCGTCTCTCCCCACTCTCTTGGTTTGCCTTGGGGGAGTGCTACCTGGGACTGGGAGTGGTTGGCGCTAGGCAATGGAACGCCATGTCCAGAGGAGGAGCCGAGAGGATGGCGAAGTTGGTGTGAGCACACAGAGACCACCAATCCAGTGGCCAGTAGGAGTGCGGGCACCCTTGCTTGTTGTCTTGTAGCCTGGAGAGAGAAAGAGGGAATGGCGAGAGAGAGTGGGACAAATTTACTGAATTGTGACCTTTTTTATGTTTTGTAACCTTATTAATATTGCTATCTTAACCAAAATGAAAACAGATCATCAACGCAGTATTATTTGAATTTTATTTCCCATAGTATTATCACGATTAATCAGTGCTACTGCCACAAGGTCATTAAGTGGCCATGGTATTAAGTTAGAAGGTTCGGGTTTTGAAATTTGGGGTTAGTAAACTTTAAATGGTGGTGGCCTGCACCAGTGCTGCTTCTAGTCTTTCACCCATTTTGTTAATGGGTAACACTGCATTTAACTGCTTACTAATAACACTCCAACTAATTTGGGAATCCATAATTCTACACGGCCCTGATGACCATTCTTGCGTTGCGTCCTTGTAACCGGCGGCTGCTAGCATTTTTTTTTCAGAGCAACAGCAAAGGCCAAACCTAGAGGAGACTAGGCAAGGTACAGAACGAGGAGGCCTTACCTTGCTGCAACGGACTCCGGAGGGATGGCGAGGCCGCCTTGCTGGTGCTCCAGCAGATCTGCAGCAAGAGGAGGAAGAGGTCAGGACAGGGGAGGATCTGAGCAGCCAGCGGAGGGCCAACCCTGGTCTCCTCCACTCCACACCCATAAAAAGTGGTAGTGGAGTAGGGGGTGTATGCCCAGCCGCGAGGAAAGGGAGCAAGCCGGTGGCGAGGACGGTGCAGATCCGGCCGCCGGATCCGCGAACCGCGCCCGCGCAGCACAGCCCGCCGGCTGAGGGGCGCGCGTCTAAAATCAGAGGACTCGGCCGGAGGAAGAGGAGGAGCTTGTGCTTACTGCTTAGACTCACCCGGAACAGCGGAGGGAGCTCGCTGGAGCGGCCCCAACTTTCGCCGCAGGAGGTGGAGAGAGCGGACGAACAGGCGTCTGGAGGCAGTGCTGTGCGGCAGAGGCCCGCGTGCTCGCGTGCCTGCGGAAGGAGGGGTGGTGGATGGCGGGCGGCGGGATTCAGCGAGAAGTAGCTGCCGGCGGTAGGACGAGGCGGCCAGCATGCGGAGTCATGCTGCGGGTGAGCAGCTCACCGGCAGTGGCGGCAGGACGAAGCTCGTCGTCGGGGACTGGAGGAGGAAGAAGAAGTGGGGGAGGGGGGGGAGGAGGGAAGAGGGAGGAAAAAGGGTGACGGAGATAGAATAGAAAATGCACATGCACCAGCGAATTTCGATCGCGAGAATGGAAGAAAGAAGCAAAGAAAAAAGGAGCAAATGCACGAGTGGCTCAAGCTCAATAGATACTGGCACCGGAGTAGTATTGGCTCTTGACCGTGTGACATGGCGAGTCGTGGGTCGTGGCATCAGCAGCAGCATTGCGAGTTGGAAAACGATGGGCAGCGAGATATCAGATACTCCCTCACCTCTTTAAAAAAAAAAATTCTAGATGTTAATGTATATTTATAAAGATTGACTAAAACACCTTGTAATTTAAGATGGAGGGAATACGTCTTCAATTTTTTATAAAAAAAATAAAAGAAAAAAGATGAGGAAGCACATGGTAAGTATTCTCCGAGTCGAGTGGATAATGAATTACTGTATTTTTCCAAGAATCAAGAAAATTGTTAAGTATTGAACTCGACTTAGTGAGAACTATTTACTTTACCTATAATAAACTTGTCACATTCACTCGTTTAGGATAAAAAAGTTAAATTATGTCACGAATCTAGCGAATTTGAATTTGCCTGCTATCATGATAGTCTACTAACTAAGATGATGTTCCATACTTTTTTTTTTAATATACGCAAGAAAAGTGCACCCCTTTTGAATTATTAAGAGGAGGATATAGTCCAAAATGCAAGAAAGACAAACAAAACAAAACAAAGAATGCGAGAAAAGAAAAGGACAAAACACCACGACCACCAGGCCTACTACTGTTGTCTTTGACTTGGACCTCGGGAAGGTGCACATGCCTGCGGCAAGGTTGGTCGAGGGTCAGCTATCGCGTGTTAGTGTAACGTTACATCTTTGCTCTTGCTCAAAAGCTCATTTTCTACCCACTACCCAGTAATAATACTAATAACATCTAACAAGCACACAATTAACAATAGAACGAACGACCATCGTATACATACAGACATGCTTTAGCTATTAGTTTTGTAACAGGACTCATTTTTTAACTAAATATATCAGAATACTGCATATCTTTGAATTATATTTCCTTGAGTATCAAAGAGTAATGTGACAAACACTTTCAGTATCAGTCGATCTGGCTTTATTCCAGAAAATACAAACGTTCAGGATAATATAACATTTTATTGTAATATATAAATGACTTCGCAATCGTCAGGAAGTAGCGAAGCGATCAAACCACTCCAACGAGCCCATTGAATCACTTATCGGAGCTCAGTCAGGTCCTGCAAATCTGCAGAGGAGCCACAGATCCGGCCATCTCCTCCCACGCCGCGACCTGGACCAGGTCCGGGATGCCCTTCAGCGTCAGGAGACGCTTCCTGCATTCTTCAGCGGCGGCAATGCCCGACGAGTAGGCGCCGTGCACGGACCCCGAGTGTTCGGCGCTGGCCGCCTCACCGGCGAAGTACAGGTTCTCGAGGGGGCGGAGAACCTCGCGCACACATCGGCCGGCTTCCCGACCAGGTCGCACGAGTAGGACCCCAGAGAGTTAGGGTCGGAGCCCCAGCGTGATACCAAGTACTGCGTCTGCAACAGCAAATTAGCCAGCGGATTAGCTTAACGACCACCAAAAACAAACGCCAAATGCAAATGGAGTCATGTACAACGGCAACTTACTGGTTCAGTGGCATCTGGAAGCATCTTCTTCAGGTGAGAAACGACCAAGCTGACAGCTTCCTTGTCCGACAGTTTCTCCACTTCCTGGGCAAACCTTCCGGCAGCCATGTAGACGAGCACCGGATTGCCGGTAGCTTTGTGCAGGTTCAGGAAGTACCCACAGGCTTTAGGCGTCGGCCCAACCATTCCCAGCACCTCAACGTTGGGCCAGAAGACTCTGTCAAAGTGCATAGCGATCTTGTTCTCGACACCGACACCGAGGTCCGCGATTGCAGAGCTCTTCCATGAGGGCAGCTCAGGTTCAAACTTTATTATGTTCGCCTTGAGCACACCGAGTGGCACGGAGATTATGCAAGCGTCAGCGTAGTAGCTTGTGCCATCTTCAGTAGTGACCTTGACTCCATTGAATTGCCAGGTAATTTCGGTGACCCTGAAGATCATCATCATAAGTAACATATAAGCAAATTTATTTATCACTGGATTAGTGAATAATAATAAAGTAAAGAATAGAACTGTGGCAATTTCTTTCAAGACAATGAATTTGCTAGTGCTCTGTTCACCAACTAAAAATTACCCTGGAACCATGAATACCATGCTTGGCAAGAGTAAAAATCCAGATCCAGCTTTAGATGTGGGAAAAAACAAACCTTTGGTTAAGCCTGATGTCAAGACCTTGAGCAAGAGCTTCAATAACAGGATAGTATCCATTTACCATCAGTCCATGTCCACCAGTAAGAACACGCTCCTGCAGATCAGAAAAGGTTGAAAAGTTAGTCCGACTGAAACAACTTGAATTAACCTGCCAAATTTTGTCCTAGACAACTTAAATTTCTAATAATATTAAAATTGACTAGATGCCAATTTTTGCACCAGTGCATAGCACGAACCTGATCCCAGTTTTTCAGAGATATTTCATCTGCATCTGCAGCAAACCATGCCTCAAGCCGGCAGACACACCATTGCAAGACCTGATCATCTAGCCCTTCTAGCCTACAAAGTGGCAACCATATCAGTCAAGCACTATCCCACGAGCAGATTTCATGAATCATATTCAATTATAACACATGACACTGTGGTATAAGAAAAATTACTTTAGATGGGGGTGCCTCTCAAACACAATAGAAATTGCCTGCAGAAGTGGCATGTCATGTTCCTGCTCATCGCGCACTTTCACAGTCTGTAATGCAACAGATACCATAGAGTGAGCTAGAAATGCTCTTAAAGAAGTAGCAAAAAAAAAAAAAAACACTTGAAAGAATTCACTTGTACCTCTTCAAGAATTCTCTCAAATGTTTCTCCAACTTTATCGACTGTCTCATTTGGGACCTGATTACCATCCTTATCGAAGAGAGCATAGCTGCAGAGGGATCAATGAACATGCTCAGATGCAAGAACAATATAACATGGAAAAGAATTTTAAGTGTACGAGATAATAGGTAGTACCTTTCTAAATCATGATCATACAGAACTGAGTTGTCATCGCTTGTACGATATAACCTCAGCCCAAGATAGCCGATCAATGGCGCCAGTGAATTCTCGTTACACACGCCGTGCAGCCTGAATTTGACAAAAATCAACGGAAAGGTCAGAAAGACCTTACACAGGCAGAAACTTTGATTGTGTCAAGCAAATTTGAGTGAAGCCAAGCAACAAACCATGAGGCTCCCATATCAATTGGGCATCCAAATGAGTAATCAGTATGAACACGCCCACCAATACGATCTCTCGACTCCAAAACAGTCACCTGATCATGCGGAATCGAACTCAGTAAAATGAATCAACACGCGCCACCATATCACTTATAGTAGATGAAAATCCGTGACTGATCATCAATTACCTTGAATGATGAATTGGAGAGGGCACGGGCAGCCGCAACGCCCGATATGCCAGCACCGATGACAATGACGGATGGAGACGTGCCCCGCTTCTCAATGGTCGGGAGCAAAAGGCCTGAATTTTGATTTATTTATTTTTGAATCAGCACTCAAATAATACGACAAAGTATCTATACGAGCTCTAATGAAGGATAATAAACAGATGGCGACAAAAAAAAAATCCCCTTTTGTCCGGAACAACATATATACAAAATACAAACAGAGGGATAAATAAAATTCATACAAAAAACAGAGAGATCAAGAAATATTATAGTACCTCCAGTTTTGAGGCCATTGGGATCCATTCCAGCCGCCGGCGCCGCCGTGGAAGGAGAAGAATAGGATGAGAAAGAGGAACAGGCAACCACAGGAAGTCGCTCCGTTCCCGTACACGCAAGGCAAAGGCGAGCGCAGTTTACAAGAGATTACTACTACTACTATTATTACTACTACTACTAAATTAGAATTACTGCTACGTATGGGAATCGAGAGGAAGAAGACGAAGACAAGGAGGCCGTCCTGGCGGCGGGCGACGTCGGAGCAGCGGCGGTGCGCGAAGCAGCTCATACCCCTATCTGGCTCCAAACCGGCAAAATCTCGGCTCCCTCCACGGTTCTCCCTCCCTCTCGATTGATCGATCGGTCGATCTCCTCCCCTCCCCAACGAAGATCAAGGAACTAGCCGATCTGGTGGACGGAAGAGGAGATATTTTCTCTCTGATCTTCGGGTGGTCCTAATCTGGGATGGAGTTCTGCGGTGCCTGGCTCTGGCTTGTTTGGGTTGGTTTATGAAAGGAGATGAGCGGCTGGGCGGGGGTTGCGGAGGTGGGCTTTAAATAGACGCGGGGGGCCGCGGCCCGTGGAGGAGGAGGAAGTCGGGTTAGACACGACACGGCTGCCCGCGCGCGCGTTGCGTTGCTTCTCCGTGCCAGCGCCAGTTTTGCTGGCCCGCGTGCGCGTTGCGTTGCTTCTC
Source organism: Chrysopogon serrulatus (assembly GCA_015844335.1). NCBI lineage: Eukaryota > Viridiplantae > Streptophyta > Magnoliopsida > Poales > Poaceae > Chrysopogon > Chrysopogon serrulatus. Next base: position 116,515 of record JADLZL010006996.1, on the reverse strand, counting down.
CGTACCAGCGCCAGTTTTCTCGTAGTACTCAATTTTCCGTTTTCATCATCCACGCATTTCTTGTTTTCTTCTATCCTCTGTCTATCTATATCTAATATAATCATCCGAAGAATAGAAATCCCGCTTTCTTTATAATAAACCAAAATGATTTTAAATTTAATTAAATACATATATAAATACCATATTTATGAGAGGTACAGTAAGTAATGTACTTTTATAAAAACAAATTCGAATATATAAATATTTTTTAGTGGAGAATATATAAATTATTGATACAGTTTAAAGGCGATGAAGGGTGCTGGATACGAAAGATTGAGCTTTATTAAAATAGGCGTGGGAGTGGGAGGAGGAAGTCGGCACTCACATGGCTGGCGTGGGCTGCTTTTGTGCATGCGTCTTCCAGCTCGGCAAGGCAAGGTCGGTACTTCATCTTCCCGAACCGTCTATCCCCTTCGCTACAGTGCAGAGGAGCGAATCGGAGGCGATTTCGAGAGTGTGCCCTCTCACCGGCGGGGCTGCTGCTCCCCCTCGACTCCGGTGGTCGTCATGGCCTCCGGAGGTGGGGTGGACTGCGGCTTTCTTCTGCTGGTGGGTGGGGATGGTGCCTGCGTCTGTTAGGCTTGGTGTCCAGGAGGTGGCGATGTGGCGGCGGCGTCGGCATCTTCATGGAATAAGGTCCTTCCGTGCTCTTCCCCGTCTCAGCGGCGCTCTACTCTGGTGCCGGCGACGAGTGCGTGGAGGTGGAGTCCGGCCTTGCCGGGTCCTGTACAGGAGTCTGCGCCGGCTATCTTGTCGTCCCGGAAAGGCGGCGGTGCCGGCGGTGGTTTATGTCATGGATGCAGCGATGGTGAAGGGTGTTGCGGCAGGAGAGGTAGCAGATCGAGCTCGAGCTTCCCTCGGCGACAGTCGACGGTGAGCTTCGATCTATGATCGGAGGAGCTCGGGGTGCATCCCCGGCCGATATTCGTTCAACGACGGATTCAACCCGCTCTCGGTGGCGGGTGTCTACTGCGGCTCGCTTCAAAGCTGTTTAGCGATGGGGCTCTTCCAGATCTGGGTGGCTTCGGTTGATCCTGACGCCGGTGATGGCCGGTGGTGGAGTTCTCCGACACCGACGTGGTTGGTTTGCACAATGGCCAGGGACCTTGCTGTCACTTTTGTTTCCTCTAGAGGCTTCTGTGCATTTTGGTTGGATCATCCATCTCTGTATCCTGTACTCACGTATCTGTATCCGTCTATGTCTATGTACGTTTTCCTTGTCAACTAACACAGGTACGTTTTATCCAAAAAAAAAAGGCAAGGTTGGTACTTCATCTTCGTCCACGCCTTTCTTAGACCAACGTTTTGTATTTGTCTTTCGACCTCTACTAACACTTACTCCCTCTCTCTTCTGTAAATTAATTTTTTAAAGTTGTAAGTCAAACTGTAAAGTTTAACCAAAATTATAAATAAGAGTACCAAGAATTTTAACACGAAATTAATGTCATACACTATGTCAAATTAGTGTCATTAGATACATGAAATTACTCCCTCTCTCTTCTTTAAAATTAATTTTTTGAAGTTGTAAGTCAAACTTTAAAAGTTTAACCAAGAATTTTAACATGAAATTAGTGTCATTAGATACACCATGAATATATTTTTTATAATATACTTGTTTGTTTCATAAATATTATTTTTTCTTTTCTATTTAATTCAGTCAAATAAAAATATTTGACATAGAGCAACCTTATGAATTGATTTAATCGGGAGAGAAGGGTACATGTGACATGCTTTTATTATACTCTATCCGTACAGGAAAAGAAAGTCGTTTTAGACAGTGACACGGTCTCTAAAGTATAACTTTGACTCCATATTCTTGTAAAAAATACTCATTACAAAGTGATATATTTATACTTTTATGAATTATTTTTTAAAACAAATCTATTCATATGGTTTTCATATTTTTAAATTCAACAACTTAAAAGTTACTCATGATTTGTGTTTCCAATGTTTGATCTAAACCTTGTTCAAAACAACTTCTTTTTCCTATACGAAGGGTGTATATAACATGTTCATGTATGAGCACTTAAACTGTTAATTTTTTAAAAAAAAAATTAGTAAAATGCGCCTAAAAATCAGTGCTAGCTGGAACGCTTGAATTCACAATGACATTTTCCACCGCAACAAATCCAATCATCCTTGTGATGAATTTGTTTGCCTTATAAAAATTACTAGATCTAGTCACTGTATTGTTTGACCTTTCTATCATAAATAATTATGTTTTGCTCTTACTCAAATATTTTTACTTATGACCCCCTGTAACACCCCGGTCCAAGATTTAATAGGATTAATATGATATTTATACCAACAAGTTGCAACTTTTTTTTCAGAAGCCCATCTCCAAATAACTCTAAAGTTAAGTGTGCTTGGCTTGGAGCGATGGGTGGCCAACCGGAAAGTTCTTCCCGGGTGCGTATGAGTAAGAATAAAATACGCAGAAATGACTATGTTGGTCTGTGAGGGTAATATTGGTCCTAATAAAGCTATTAGATGTAAGCGGACCTGGTCTCGAGGAGGCGGGACGTTACAATATTGATCTTATTAAAGCTATTAGATGTAAGCGGGCCCAGTCTCGAGGAGGCAGAACGTTACAACCTTCGTCTTCCTTCTCGCTTAGAGCAACTTTAGCATAACCATCAAATTAAGATCTCGGCTTTTAATTGAAGGATCTCTTTTACCTTTGAGTGCCTATTGTTTTCATCTGCAACAAGAGACCATAAACTAGGGATCTCAAATCCATATCTAATATAAAGAAAACCCCCACTAGAGGTTCTATCTAATCCCACAGCGCTCCATGTCATCAACTAATAAGTAAGCCATCCGGTTCATATTGCAAGCAAGAGCTGTCAGTTCTCATTCATCGACGCCTGCCACCTGACCGTATGGCTCCAAGGTCCATTATTATGTAGTAATGGTCAGCTAAGGATAGGAAACGCCACAGACTTCTACATGCACCATTCTCCTCCTCCCTCCGTTATACAGGCATCTTTTGGGCTTCTTCCTCCGTAAATGCCGAATACAAAAGGGCATCATTTCCTGCCTGGTGATCCATATACACCATCGATACAAAAAGAAAAGAAAACATCACCCCCGTCTCCCCACACCCCCCCCTGGATGCCGCTCCAAGCCGCCGCTGTCCTCCTCGGCGTGTTCGCTTGAGGAGTAGCTGGCTGCTGGCAGCTGTGTGCACAGTGCCCCGCTGGTTGTGTGTACAGTGCCAGGCTGAGGAGGAGAAGGAGCCGGCAGCCGACCAGACCCGCCAGACAAGACCAGCCGAACACGGCGTATTGTACTCCTCTACTGCGTCTGCTGCCTGTCGCCGTGCTCCTCCAGCATCTGCTCGAGTTCCTGTGCTGCTTCAAATCGGCCATGCAACATGGGTGGATAGACATACACTAACCACACAGATGAATATATGCAGCGGAGTCAATCCCGATTCCCGATCGAGTCGTGAGATGCGAGTGAGCGACGTCCACACATAAATGTCTCTTCGCCAGACTCACGCACGATTGCTCGTCCTGCCAAAGAAGCAACAAAACTGGTCCACCGCATGGCCTGGCATTAGCGCCTGCAATTCTGCACGACAATACTGAAGTCTCATCAAATCTTCTTTTGGGCATTTGCTTGTAATCTTCTGTTGGGCATTTGCTTGCAGCCTTGCACAGTTGCACCATCGGCGCCCCTCCAACTGGCCGAGAGTGAGATATGAAGCCCAACCGGATTGGTGACCAGCATCTGTGTCGACAACATCAAGGAAGCAGGCAGCGACCCTGTGCCCCCGTCAATAATAGAGTCGAGATTAGTTCATGTGAGTTTGACGTTTGTTTAATTATTAATTATTTCTTCAAAGTCATTACATCGTCTTTCATTCTGATTATATTTCATTGCAATTATACAAATCTCTAAATTACCATTTGTTAACATCCAAATACATCTGAATTCTTTGTGAATACCCGCAAAGAACGCATCGGAAATTCTTCTAGTCCATTCCAATAGGTGAGTACTTGTTATTCCCAAGACAAAGGCTTTAATCTAGCTAGGTATTGATGAATTGGGTATCCAAACTCTCAACGCAACGCACAAACATCATTTTTACTTGCTTGTGTCCTTTTTACCTTCACTTTCTATCTCTGTTTTTACATATATAGACCACGCTCTTTCTCTTTAGCCATAGTAGCCTGTAGAATAATAGTACTGTAGCATCTTAATCTACATTCCCTATCTTTCAATAGACGAAACTTGTACCATGAACTCTAGCTTATTATATTGCCACGTAGACAGCTCCTCTGATGGCCACGTATACAGTTATTCTCCTCTGATGGCCACGTATACAGTTATTGACAAGGCCAAGTACTCAGGCCGAAGCACGAGCCAGTGCTAGGGTCCTTTCCAGCGCCTTCCAGAAGAAGCACCGTGGTTCTCGACATATCTATCCAATCCAGACAAATTGCATTTTGGTTCCTAAAGAGCGAAGAGAAATCCAAAGCAAAGCAAAGTAAATCAAAACCAAACAAAGAAAAGAAATCGGACAGATCTAGGATGGTTCAAAACAGTGGCGGACGCAGCATTGTAATATTGGGTGTACAAACTATTTTTTTTTATTTTGTTCCTAATCATATCTATAAATAATTTAACATCTACTAAATAACACCCATTCACACCTATAAACTCTAAAATTAATCTTATAGAGGTGCTTATAGGGTGAAATTTACGTGTGTACATATATGTAAGTGAGTGTGCGTGTGTTGTCACCGTTTGTGTCTGTACTGTGTAATTTGCAAAAAAAAGTTTGGCACTAAATATGTGATGTTAATTTTATAACTCACTTGGTGACTTGGTACATATGAAATGAATACCCTGATCTACCCTAATCTACATATGTATTTATAGTGACAACATTCTATACTTTTCCATATTTCTCCCTCATGTTTATTTATTCCTTAATTTTTTCTTATTATACAAAATATCTAGATCTGAAGTATTCCATGTAGAATCTTATTTGTATTTATCTATTCTCTAAATATTCTCATGCAAAATATATATAATTGACGTTTATCTAGGAAATTTCAGAAGTTCAAGTTTTTTATTGTATAAGGTACTAGGAAGCCAAATGAGTCAACCCTCTAACATTATTATACTACAAGAATATTTTTGTTCTCTTAATAAAATATTATTTTTTCTACTATAGAAGTTATTTCCAATTTCAAAAAAATATTCTTCTACAAAGGAGTAAGTAAAAAAATGTTCTACATATAAAAAAACAACCATTTGCTCTTTTTAACTAGTGTCAAGGAAGAGTGACAACATCCTTAGTTCATTAATTATATATTGTTAATTGTACAATATTTTTTCTGAATGCATATTTGTTTTTATGGTCAGTCTATTTCTATTTGGTCATGTCAAGGTTTCTTTTGCTTTGCCTGATATTGATATTTTTTCTTTGCCATTATTTTTTATTGAAGTTTTTCTATGGACTTAGTGCTTCTACTTTCTTCGTGCCTTGCTGATGATAAATACTAAACAACCAAATTTATTATGGTTTATAAAATATGACTATTCTAACATGCTAAAATATTTTAGAGTTAAATGCATCACCACCCCTCAAACTTGTAAGGGTGTGTCACTTAGGTCCACGAACTCTCAAAACATACTTCTGGGTCCCTAAACTTGTAAGAGTGTGTCAGTTAGGTCCATAAACTCTAAAAATGCATTTAAGTCATTAAACTTGTAAGAGTTTGTCACCTAGGTCCATCAATAAATATTATATTTATACTTCTATTTCTATTCAATAATATAGCTATGAACACCACTTAAAAATAATATTTAATATGACATCATCAATAAATAAATAAGCTAAAGTGTTAAAATAATTAGAATAACAAATATATTAGGAAATTAGGAAAGTATTAAAATTAATTTAATCTTTATGTATCATTAATAATTTAATATTAACACTAAATTTATCTATAGATATATAATTAAATAGGTTTCATGTATTATTAGCAATAATAAAATTAATTAATTATTGACTTTTAAGTAGATTCGTGATATCTTATTTTCTTTTATGGATACGGATATCATCGGATATTGTTGAATACTGAGATATGGAATCGGATGGTTACAAAAAGCCAAAGTGAATGTATTCAATTTATTTTTCTCTATCGGATTAATGATACATAAAGATTAAATTAATTTTAATACTTTTCTAATTTAGTTTAGCCCTAATATATTTGTTCTTCTAAATTATTTTAACACTTTAGTTTATTTATTTTTTGATGTCATATTAAATATTATTTTTAAGTGCTATTTATAGCTATATTATTGAATAGAAATAGAAATATAAATATAATATTTGTTCATGGACTTAAATGACACACCCCACACAAGTTTAGTGATTCAAAATGTATTTTCAGAGTTTATGGACCTAAGTAACATACTCTTACAAGTTTATAGACCCGAAAATGCGTTTTGAGAGTTCATGGACCTAAGTGACACACTCTTACAAGTTCAAGGGCCGCTGGTGTATTTAACTCAATATTTTATAACCTAACCTTTAACCTTGTTACAACATAAAAGTTCTTAGAAAGTAAATTATAGAACAAAAGAGAGTGCTAGGAAAGCTTAACAGACGATATTGAATTGTTGGTACTCTTTATTAGTTTTTATTAGAGCACAGGAGACAAATTTTTAATGAGTCCATATCAATTTTTTTTTATTATGGTTAGCAATGTTCTTAGTTGACGGGGAACTATTATTCCATATTTAAGACAAAAATATTTAATATTTACTTGGAAAATTATCATAAAGAGACAACTATTTTATTTTAAAAAAATATTGTTATAGATGTTCTTGTAAAAATGGCTTCTAGCTTCAATAAAAATATTCAATCTTAAAAAATATAAAAATTCCATTTACTTATTATCATAAATATCATTATTATTTATTTTATTTAAAATAATGTTATGCTATCCAATAAGAGTGTCCAAAAATAAATATGAAAACAACAAGAGGGAGAAAAATAAAAACATTCAAAGAAACTGTCATGTGGTGTTTAGATATTAAAAAATAAAAAATAAGATAAAAATAAATTAATGATTAGAATTAAATAAGATATATGAAAATAGACAGATAAAATAGAGTAGCATATCTATCCTATCTCAAGATCAAAAAACGGCCGCCAAAAAGCCCTTGTTGTCGATGCAACCTGCCTCTGTTTCTGTCTGTCTCTCTCGCTCTCCTCTCGTTCTCGGATGACTGGTCAGCCGCCGCCGCCGCCGCCGCCCTAAGCCAGACGCTGAGGCTTTGGTTGATCTTTTCGCCGGCGACGAGCACCCACCAGGTACTCCCACCCCATCTCTTCCCTTCCCTTATGCTGTGCGAGGCTGAGCACTGGAACCCTAACCTAAAGCTAAGTTTTTCCAGAAATTATTGGGTGTACATGTGTACACCCATGTCCCTTCACTGGATCCGCCCCTGGTTCAAAACAATCCGTATCACTGAAGAATCACTCGGTAAGCAGTAGTAGTTTATCTTGAGACGGAGGAAATATCTACTAGCCAAGATACGAAATAATCGAGGCCAAATCCCTTCATGCACAGGCAGGAGCACTGCCCGGGGGGTGTAGTCGCCATGGCCGGCAGGACCTGTTGGTACGGGGGAGGAGGTGTGAGCCGCCGCCGAGGCCCGGTCGCCGCCCGCGCGGGCGCGCCGCATCGCCCGATGCCGGTCACCATCCCGGCCCCCGTGCCCGCGGGAGAGAGATGAGAGATGAGAGAGAGAGAGAGCATGTGAGAATGGAATGAGAGGTGCCGGACTCGATTGGATTGAACTTGAATACCGGGATTCAGGCTTCTAGATTGTATTTTATTTCGGGTCCACAAACTCATCTGACACACTACATATAATAATTTTCTGTTCGTAACACATTCGGCTCTCTAGTACTGTTTCTGCAAACTTTCTATACAAGCGGTAAATCACATGTTGCATACATTCAGCAAAATAGTAGCCTATTTTTGATACCAAATAAGCACTACCAGATTAACCACACCATACATTACTACAGTATACAAATTAGAAAAAAAAAAATTTAATTTCCTGAAAATATATTCAAAATATAAATTAGTTGACTCCTTGAAATACAAGATATATAATTATTTTGAAACAAACATGCTACTCAAGTTAGCAAAAAACCTAATCACCTATAAACACCTTATTACATTTCTAAAGAAAATATATTTGGAAATACAAATATCGTTACTATTTTCTTAACTTATATAAAAAATCAAAATTAGTTCACTACTTGAAATACGACATATAAAAAAAATTATTTTGGAACAGATATGCTATTCAAGTAAATTGAAAACCTAATCAGCTATCAAATGTATAAATATATAATGTTTAAGTAGCTATCAAATGTAAATATATAATGTTTCGCTGCTTACAAAATCAATATATAAGCTCTCATAATTTGTTCTAAGATAATTTTTATCTATCATGCAACTGATACTTTTTATACATCCAAACGATCCACTAAAAAAAAGTACAAAATAGATCCAAAGGGGCTAGCGGCAACGCCGCGCTTGTCTTTTTAGTCATCCTATGAGACCACTAGCTGACTCGCTGCGTTGGGAAAGTCCTTATTTGGTGCCCTATAAACCCAAGGCACACTAATGACAAGCACCTGTCGTGACAATGAACATACACTTTACCAATTCCATTTAAAGAGAGGGAGCTACTGGATATCTATATCTATATCTCTTATAAAGTCAATCCCCACTATAAGTTCTATTTAGACATGCAAGCAATCCACATCATATTCCACTAATTATCCACACCATTTCCTACTAATTAGCTATGTCATCTCACTAATTTCAACTTATTAATGCAAGCTATCCATACTATTTTCACTTAATTTGATTCTAAATTCTTCGTGATTGCCGCGGCAACGCACGAAGAATCTTCTAGTTAATTCCAATCCACAATCCTTAGCCTTCAGTCTAGCGTCGTCCACCACACGACCGTGGCTGGCGTATTCTTTTTTTTTTCCTCGTAAAATTTGCTTGGCTGGAGGATGTTGCTTGCTCAAGGAATCAAGAGCGTGAATTTGTCTGGTTAATCTGCGGGTGATGGTGCTAGAGAATAGAATAGGAATTAGCTGCAAGTTGTAGTTGTACGAGTTAGATGTAACAGCGGATTGGATGCTGTTTCATTTGGTTCACTCGATCCATCGCTGAATTATTGCCGGATATCCACAGAGAAAAAAGGAGTTCCACCACCGACTCATTGATCATCGAATAATACATCAAATGCTACAGGAATTTTCTCCTTTTTTATGTTTTTTTTCTTTCACTAGCAAACAAGCTTGCACGTTGTGACGGGACATGCAACATGTTGTGTGACCATAGTAAGGTCCATAATTAGCTAGTTGTTAGATTTAACTAGGCTTGGCCCAATCATATTTTTTAATTAAACCCTGAGATGAAACTCGCGGTCACGGCGCAAATTGTGCGGCCGCCAGACGATCGCATCGCAGCATTACAGCCTCGCAGCTGCATCAGTTCATCAAACATCAGTGCATCAGGATGGGCTAAGTACTGCACAATAGACATGTTAATCCATAGAAAACATTTCTCACCTCCACGCAAGCGAAGGCGACACCCGAAGGCGGTCGTTCGCCGGTGAAGCACGGCGGGGCTATCCGTCAACTCCGGCTGCAAAGTAGGAGAAACTGATCGGACTTAGGCGGCGCATCGATCCACTGAGGTAATTCGGTCCCCCCTAATCCCGTGCTCGAGTTGTGAGTTCGCGGGTCACCGGGGTTGCAGAGGGCTCGGTGTTTGCCGTGTTTGTGCAACCTTCTTCTTCTTCGAAATGCATCATCGTTGCTTCACGCTTGCGTTCCATGGTGGAGCGAGTTCTCGGGAGGCTCAGACTTGGGGTTTTGGTTTGCACTCAGAGAGCACTCCCCAACCTCATCGTCGGTTAACGGAATGGGACCGTGCTGTAGAGAAAAAACGGCTTGAGGAGGAAATCAAGAGGTCGATGTTTACTTCACCATCTTCGGAAAGTTTAGAGGTGAAGGAGTTAGAAGAAGCGGTGAATGCTCTTGAGATCGCCATTGCTAGAATCCCGTGCTCGCCTAAGGCAGAGGAGGAAGAAGACCCGAGGCAGGTGGAGCACGATACGACCAAGAGAGGTGGGCCGAGTTGTGATGCTGATGGGCCAGATGGTGGGCCGCCGGCCCAAGAGGAAAAAGGTATATCCATCGAAGACCTCTTTGGGCACTCGTACTCTCCCCCGCCGCCCCTACCCAGAACACAGAGATGGTGCTGGATTCCGAAGTCTAGGGTTCTGGAGGCGGCGACCGAGGGTTTTGAGGCGACAAGGGAAGAGATCCGGAAGTACGGCTTCTCGGTTAGAAGAATTACTCCTGCGGAGGTAAAACTTATTGATTCCAGATCTTTTGCTGAGGTAGTAGCTATGGATCGAAGGGGTGGTACCGGGAGAGGTGATGGCTTTCCTAGGAACTTTGGGGGTTGAGAGGACTGGCGGAATCGGGAGGCGAATAGAAGGGAGGATGACTGGAACCGTAATCCAAACAACCGTTGTTTTGACAACAGAGAGGGTTGGAGCAGAGGTTTCAATGGGGGAAAAGGTGATGGTCGAGGATACAAAAGGAGGGGTGATTTCGAGGAAGGAGCTCAATACTATGAGGATGATCTGAGGCACAAGCTTTCATGCAATGGAGAACACAGAGGTGAATACAGAGAAAGGAGAGGCCCTGATCCGAATGAGAGGTGTTTCAAATGTGGGGAATCAGGTCACCACAGATCTCAATGTGCTAGGCCACCATTGTGCTATAACTGCAGAGACAAAGGGCACATGGCTCCTAATTGCCCATATAAGGATGCTAGAGGCCTGAAGCTGTGTGCATATGGCATTCCTGGTCAGCTTTTTTACAGCATTCATGTCCCAATTGAGGAAGAAGACATGGCTAAAAGTTCTATCACAGCTGTGATGACAATCCTCAAAGGAAAAGGGTCAGTAGCTAAGGTAACCATAGAGTTACAATACCTGGTAAACTCATCTAGGGACTGGCAGGTCAAGAAGGTTGGAACAGATGAATACATGTTTGTTGTGCCTTCATAGAAGGATTTAGAGATTCTGACCAAACTCAAAGAGTTCAAATGCAAAATATCTGATATGTTGGTTGCAGTTGAAAAGTCAGATTTGATGATGGGCTGCACTGACATGCTCTCTCAAGTGTGGGTTCTAATTTGTGGCTTTCCTCAGTGGGCCAGAAACGAAAAGGCTGTAGAAGAGGTGTCATACTTGGTGGGTGACTTCATTGAAGTGGACAAAAAGACTCTCCAAGGTCATGGGCCAATTAGAGTAAGGGTATCAAGTAAAGATCCTGCAGCTATCAAAGGCTCCTCTAAGGTATACTTCAATGGCAGAGGCTTTTTCGTAAGCTGGAATTTGGAGAGTGAGAAAACTGAGAAGAAAGTACTCTCTCAAGACAAACCAAGTAAACAGAAACAAAAGGATGACTCTTGGGAAGATGATGAGGAAGAAGAATCTGATCATTACAGTCCCTTCGAGATGGCAAGTAAAGATGTTAGCCTCTCCAAGGAAATCCCTAAGTCCAGTAAGCAAGGTGAGAAGAAAAGCTACTGTCAGAAGGATGAGGGCAGTGCTCAAGATGGGAATGTTTGTATACTGGATGCAGAGATGGAAAGTATAACTCATAATGAGGGACCACCTGATAAAGAGACTCCTAAGCGCAGTCAAACCAACCCGGTGATACAGCGATGATGTTGTTTACAGTGGTGACAACACAAGTGAAGAGGCGAAATCGATCGGCTCGGGCACACACCGGGAGAAGAAACACTCGGATGATAAGGCACTTGTGGAAGAAAGTCATGAGGCAAGCTGGAAAGTCGATGAACAGGGAGTTCACCATGGTTAAGAGCACAAAGAAGCGAGAAACTATCAAGCAAGTTGAAGTTGCCAAGGTGTCAAGCTCAAGGATTTAAGGGACTGGGACTCTAATTCTCCTGAGAGCTGAAAGAAGGGCTGACATGAGAGATAGCCAAGGTATATCTAACAACTCTTTTGCTATTCTTCAAAATATTAGTAGAAATGACCTTAATTTAGTTGCAAATAAGTGTGGGATTAGCTTGGGTGAGTCTGAAGAGGAGATTGATGCTACTATTGATTTAATCAAAGCCAGAGAATTAGCTCAGGCCACTCTGGCAGAAGCTGAAAAAAGAAAGAAAAGTCCAAGCTTATGGAGGAAGTTTTAGAGGTGGAAGAATCAGATGATGAATTGAATGAGGAGCAATGGAGCATATTAACTTGATTCAGGAATTAGAAGAGGTGTCGAGATATACAAGAAATCATTGAAGCTAAAGAGGTGGATAATAAGGACAGCAAGGGGAAAAAGAAAATTCCATATCAATGAGCTGTCTATTTTGGAATATTAGAGGTCTGAGGGGTAAAGGCAGGAAAGCTCAGCTAAAGAGTATTATTCAAGATTACAATGTTAAATATGTATGTATTAGTGAAACTATTAAGCAGAGATTCACAAACAGAGAACTAGTGGCATTAGGTGGTGTCTGTAATTTTAGGTGGGAGTGGATTCCATCTAGAGGACACTCGGGGGGCTCCTTATGGGGGCGGAGATGAGGACTATGCGGAGGTGACTAATGTCTTGGGCACTGATCACTTTCAGTCTATGAATCTTACTCAAAAAGATGACAAGTTTACTTGGCGTTTAATTCATGTTTATGGCCCTGTAAAGGATAATCAGAAAAAGCAAATTCTGGATGACTTAGAGGCGTTCATAAAGAATGAAGAGGTGCCTACTCTAATAGGAGGTGACTTTAATCTAATTAGGAAAGCCGAGGAGAAGTCTACAGGTAATGTTAATACAAGGCTGATGGAGGTGTTCAATAATTTTGTGGCAAATACTGAACTAAGAGAGATGCATAGATGTGGTGGGCAATGCACATGGACCAACAAACAGATGAATCCTGTTATGGTGATTTTAGACAGAGTCTTTGTGAATCATACTTGGGAAGCCCATTTTCCTATGGTAACAGCTCATTCACTAACTAGGGTTGGGTCTGATCGCAATCACCTTATTGTTGAATGTGCAAATACTAAAGAGGTGAGATCAAAGATCTTTAGATTTGAATCAGCTTGGATCAAACAGGATGGCTTTATAGATTGGGTTCTCTCCAGATGGCCTGACACAGGGGGGCTCAGAGGTGTTGACTGTTGGCAAAGGATTACAGTTGGATTAAGGAAAAGTTTGAGGGTTGGAATGCTAACTGGGGAGGAGATATGAAAAAAAGAAAACAAGACCTCCTCGCTCCTTATTGAAAGGTTAGATCAAAAAAGCTAATAAGCGTGGCACGGGAGATGATGAATGGGAACAAAGATATACGTTTGAGGAGCAACTGGTTGACATCTACAATAAGGAGGAAATCATGTGGCAAGTTAGAGGGGGGAAAAAGTGGTTGCTGGAAGGTGATTCAAATTCTGCTTACTTTCATGGCATAGCTAATGGTAGAAAAAGGAAATGTTTTATAAAATCTCTAGACGAGAATGGGAGGGAGATCACTGAACCTTCTTTGCTTTTGAGGTTACACATAACAAACTTCTACAAGAGGTCTGTTTGAAAGTGAGCCACAATCCAATGTTAGGTTCTTTGCCTAATATCTAGGATGAGGATACCAAAGTAAGTCGGGAGGAAAATGAGGAATTAACAAAACCCTTCAATTTGGAGGAACTAGAGATGGTGGTAAAAAGTCTTAGAGAAGGTTCTACACCTGGGCCAGATGGCTTCACTGCCTCCTTTTTCAAAAACTTCTGGAATAAGGTTAAAAGCCCTCTTTTGGAAATGCTGCAAGATCTAAGGAATGGGACTCTTGACCTATTTAGGCTAAACTATGGCATTATTACACTCATCCCAACGATTAAAGGGGCTAATAACATTAAACAGTTCAGGCCCATCTGCCTCCTTAATGTTGCTTACAAAGTTATTACCAAAGCACTGACTCTCAGGTTGAACAAGGTTGCTAACAAAGTTATTAGCACAAACAAAACTGCTTTTATTCCTGGGAGGTTTATTCTGGATGGTGTGGTGGTCATTCATGAGGTGCTGCATGAGATGGCTAGGAAAAAACAGAAAGGTATCATCTTAAAGCTGGATTTCGAGAAAGCCTATGACAAGGTCAGTTCGTCTTTCTTAAAAGAGGTCTTGAACAAGAAAGGCTTCTATGAGAGGTGGATAGAGTGGATTATGAAAGCTGTTTGTGGCGGCAGGGTGGCAGTAAACTTGAATGGTGAGCTGGGGCATTACTTTAGAAGTTATAAGGGACTCAGACAGGGTGACCCACTGTCCCCTTTGCTCTTCAATATCATAGCAGATGGGCTGTCGGCTATGTTAGACAAAGCAGCAGGAAGTGGTCTGATACAAGGAGTGACTCTGCACTTGATAGATGGGGGGCTCACACACCGCAATATCTTGATGACACCGTGTTGTTCATCCGTATCACCCGGGATAACATAGTCAATCTGAAATTCTTCTTTGTTCGCTATGAAGAGGTGTGCGGAATGAAGATAAACTACAATAAATCAGAGGTGTACAATGTTGGGATTGATGAAGAAGAATCTGGTAGAATTGTCGATACTTTTAATTGCAACCGGCCGCTTTTCCAATGAAATATTTGGGATTGCCTATCGACCATAGGAGACCGACCGAAAAAGAGTTATGTTTCTCAGCCAGAAAAAAGTGGAGAAAAGATTGGAAACATGGAAATGCAATCAACTTTCATATGGAGGGAGATCAATACTTGATAAATTCAAGTCTATCAAGTATCCCTATGTACTCCATGGGGTTTTTCTTGGCGCATGAAGGTACACAAAAAAAGAGGCCGGACTCGCTAGAGGGAGATTCTTACGGGAAGGTGTAGGCAATAAGAAGAAGTATCATATGATAAAATGGGAGGCTTTGGCAGCTCCTAAAGAATTTGGAGGATTAGGTTTCATTGACACAAGAACAATGAATACTTCTCTACTTGCTAAGTGGATTTTTAAATTGGATAGAGGTGAAAAGAGCTTAGCCCTTAAGGTACTGAGAAAGAAATATCTCAATGGAAAAAGTTTCTGCTAGAGTAAACAAAGAGGAGGCTCCCAATTTTGGCAAGGCTTGGGCAAGGCCAAAGAGTGGTATGAGAGGGGTGCAAAGTGGAAAGTGAAAAATGGAAAGAAAATCAGGTTTTGGCTGGATACCTGGTTAGGTGATTGCCCTTTTAGAGTTAGATATCCTAAACTGTACAAAATCAGTAACCAACAAGAATGGTCTGTTTTCAAATACACATAGGTGGAATGGGATTTTGACTTTAGAAGAAGGTTAGGGAATGAAGAGATGGCTGAGTGGAATGACTTAATGGAAGCACTAGTGTAACACCCCTGGTGTTACGTTAACCTAAACCCACCATAAACCCACCATGTCATCATATTATGCATTAAGCATCATATTTATTAATTCAATGATAATGCAATTAGCATATGATCATATGCATCATTAAGTTGATCATCGAGCATTAAAGTGCATTAGTGTATTTCATGGTATAATAGTCTTTTCAGGATTCATACTATGTCTTGTATGTTGAGCATGTTTTGAGATGATAATCATGTCTGATGATCATTAGTGTAGCTTGATAAGCTTGTTAATTAAATAAGATGAGTTTACATTTTTAGGTTGGTTGAGCTCTTTCATGAAGGATGTTTTATCAATGTCATGATAATCATTTTTTCTTTAACTTACATGCTTAAAAGGTTATAAAAGTGGTTAACCTAAAATCAACCTTTGGTGTGTCCAAGTGCTTGGCTAACCTTAACCTCAAATGCTAACAATGTTTTATAAGTCAAAAATGCAAAAGAAAGAATCAAATTTGAAGTTGGAATTCAAATCTCCAAAACCCTAATCCGATGGTTAAGTGTTGGAATTTGTATTTCAAGTTCACTTTGAGGAGCTAACCATAATCAATTTTACAAATAAAAGTTGCCAAACTTTAGTACTATTTCAAAGTATAAACTTTGTACTTTGAAAGTGTATTATTGGTTGGGTTTGAAAAGTACCACAACACCATTAATTAATTGCCCAAAAATCCAATTTGAAGTTCCTTTTCAAAATCCCGAAATTCAAAGTGTTTTTACCCCTTTCTCAAGTTTATCTCAAAATATTCAAAATTTGAGAAAATTCCAAAAATACAGTTTGTGCATCTCTTTGAGCTCTACAAGTTTGGTAAATAAAGTTTTTCAAGTTTTTGAATAAAATTTGAAGTAATTTCAAAAGTTTCCAAAAATTGGAAAAATGCCCCTTTTGCATTTTAAACTCCAATTCAAAATCTATTTAGTTTCATGAAAAACTTTCTAAATGAAAGTTGTAGATATTTAAAAATGGAACAACTTTTATTTTTGGAGATTTTCATCTTTTATTCAAAATTTGAAAGTAATTTTAAAATCCCAAAAGATTGAATTTAAACCCTTTTCAAAATTCAAACTGTGTTTTCAAAAGTATTTAGAATTTGACTGAACTTCTTTAACCAAAGTTGTAGAGCATAAAAATTTGAGCAACTTCTATTTTTGGAGTTTTTCATGTTGTTATGTGTTTTTTTGGGAGAAAAAGGAGAAGAAAGAAGAAAATATCTACTGCTACAGTAACATCGCCGGAGCTGCTCCTCTGTTTGCTCGCCGCGTCATTGCCGTGCTCGATTTGGTCGCGGTTTCGCGTGCTGTGGCACGTAGCTGCCGCGGTGGCAAGCTCCTAGCAGGTGCTAGCAACGCCCAGGCTCGCCCTTATCTCCCTCCAGAGCAGCGCGCCGCTGGCCATCCTCCTCTTTCGCTCCTCTGTTCCGGCGCCGGCACAGCTCCGTTCATCGGCAAAATTCGTCGCCCATGCTCACCCTCCGTCCCACAGCTCACGCCTACAGCCTCGCCTTGCCCTTGCGATCCCCTTGGAACCGCTAGCGCCATCTCTAACCGCCCCAGCTGCTCATACGCTGTCGTTTTTCCCTCGCAAAGAAAGACCATGGCCGCCGAGCTCCACCTCCGCCGCTGTGGCCAGCCCACCACCAAACCACCGCCGGCCGAGGCAATGGCACCCGGCGAGTTTGCCGTGCTCCATAGCCCCGTCCAGCCCACCTGGCCGCCGCCGGCCGCCCACCTGCCGTCACCGGCCAACTCCGGCCAGCTCCGGTTCTGTTCCCTGCTCTAGCAAACCGAGGAAGAAGAAGGTCCTGTTCCCTTTGTTTTTTTTCAGAAAAAGATAAAAGTGCAGTATGTTGATTAATTCATAATTAAATAATTAGAGCTCAGAAAAATGTAAGATAAATTTTTCTGTGTTCCTCAATAGATGCTCTTTCATGGAAAAATATGAAATAGTAATGTTCAGTAATTTTGTTATGTGTTAAAATTTCATCTTTTAATTCAGAAATAGATAGTTTATGATTTTTGTAGACTAAAATATAAGTACAATGCTTATGAAATTTTTATCAGAGCTTATCCATGCTAATACCAACTCTCACTAAAATTTTCATACTGTTTTGAGCATGTTCAATTAATAAGTTGTTTTAACCTTATTTAAAATACCTTTAAGTAGTTGATAAATACTTTTAGGGTTCAATAAAGTATGTGTATAACTTGTGTGACTTTTGTACTTGGTGTGAAGAACTAAGAACACCACATCCTTGCTGTTCTTGGGCAAGTCCATGTTTTGTATGTTTTGATCCCCATCACCATATGTAGTTAACCTTAATATGGCTATGTTAGTAGTTTAATCATGTTAAGTTGTTAAGTAGTTATTATTACCGTGTTTAATCTGAACCTAAAATGATTAATAAGACTATGAATTAATTAATTAGTTGACTAATTAAATGTTAATTGATTTATAGTTTTGTGAGACTTTGGATCGGCAAAACATCTCTCGGTCCAAGGCATGATCATGCATGGTTTATATATAGTGTTGCCCACATGTTTATTAAATAATGAAAGGACTTAAGTAATAAATAGAAGAATGTTTCCCTTAGGCATGATTCCATTTTGGTATTACTTGAAGACCATGAATCATTATCACCCTAACGATTCATGGCTTGATGGTGTAGTAATATTAGTAGTAGTCATCATCACATGTGTAGTGATAGTTAATTAATTAATAAATTTAATTAGTGGCTTTCAACAACTGTAAAAATAGTTAATAAGTTAGTAATTAATCTTAATCACCATAGGGTTGATTGATTTTGGAATTAAGTGATGACCCTAGGCCATTAATCCTAATGACCTTTGGCAATTTACGTTGATTGCGTCTTCGTTAATCAATCCTCGTCAATGCTAATTATGACCTTTTGATGCAACTATACCGTGAAGGGAAGTTGTTGCATCATGCATCATGGCATGCATTTCATCATACTTAGCATGCATCATTTATATACGTGTAGTGACCGTGAGAGTGAAGATTCGCGTTGATCAAGCTTCGGAAAAGGGTTCGTGTTGATCCAAGTTCTGGAGAGAGGAATCCACCGAAGAAGTCAATGTCAGGACTAACAACTAATCTTCTCTGCAACATAGGCAAGCCCCGGATGCATTCAAACCCTGCCTTGAATTTCGAAAGTCTTTATGATTTTATGTGGATGATATGATGCATTAAGTGTAGGAGTTGTGTGATATCCTATTTGATGCATTTACCGTACCTTGTGATACTATCCTAGATACCTGTTTTGATTTTGAAAATATTTAATACATGCTTAGTCCTGCTACTAGCATAGGCTTTTGTGAAACGTTTTAAAAGTTGATAACAATATCATCTCTAAGAAAGTATTCAAAACTTGATGTTGCTTGTCGCCTACCTTTCACCTTGGCCGGGTCAGGGGTACGCACAAGAACATGATGAGTAAATCGAAACGCCGGTGGAGTGACTTGCATCGGGATGGGCTAGTGCCCTGGTGTAGTGTCGTCCCACTTATGTCGGTTAAGGACTGCTCGTTGTGGTGATCCCGTGGTCAAGAGGGTTATTGGATAGTACTAGTCGCATGCTAATGGCGGTAAGCTCCCTTTGTCGATCCATGCGAGAACGGACAAGCTGACGGAAGAAGTAGCGTGTACCCACACTCACGAGCCCACCGTCGACGGTTTAGGCGACGGCGTAGGGAGATGGGGTGCTTGTACTCTCGTGGCTAGGACCCGTTACTCGGGGGGGAGAAATGCAAGCGTGAGTTGATGTATGTGAGGTGTTCGGTCCTGCATACATCGTGTGGCTAGGAAGCCCCAGCTGGGTATATAAAGCGATTCGAATCGTCGGTGCTCCACGATATGGGAGACTTGACCAAGCGTCAGCATCGTAGTAATGATGAAAGTTGTTGAAACTGAGAAGTTTTGAAATTGTTACATGGATGATAATTGTTTGTTATAGAGTAGGATAATCAATATGAAAAGTAAGGATCAACATTAGTCGCTCTTCCGCAAAGGTGTCTTTGATTCTTGCTAAAGCCTTACCCTGATTCCCATCAGCCAGCATTTCTGAGTCTTTTCCACTCTTTTATGTCGGGTAAGTCTTGCGGAGTACTTTTGTACTCAGGGTTTGTTTGACCCCTGTTGCAGGTACTAACTGTTGCTGCTAAGTTCGGTCATGCCAGTGGGCTTGGCATGATTGAATATCTCCCACCTGAGGTGTTCTCCTGCAGGTGTTCTATATCTCCTTCTTACTTCCGTAAACCCAATTAAGTTTTGTTTAATCAAATTCTAATCAAATGTTGTAATCTTCTTTTGTAAATCTTCCGCTACTCTGTTGTATTTGGATAAAAACAGTTGTAATACTACAATATCTCTGTAAGAATTCGATCCTGGAGGATTGTGGTGTCATCGGGGTTTCACTCGACAGAACATTTCAAGTTATGTGGTACACAAGCATAGCCGACAGAGGTCTTAGGGATAATGTCAGGTGTTTGTGGGCCATATAATTTGGAAGGTTCTGCCACAACTAGAATATGTCGAGCTAAGTGAGGAAGATGATGAAGTGTATTGGGCTCTAGAACCATCAGGCAAATACTCCACGAAATCTCTGTACAAAAACATAAAAAACAGTGGAACTGTTGATTTGTGTATGCTAGAGGTGTGGAAAGCTAAGCTCCCATTAAAAATAAAGATATTTCTTTGGATGTTGTGGCATGATAGAGTTCAAACCGGGGAACAAATGAAGATTCGGAAGAAGAAAGGAGTTGATAAGTGCAAATACTGTGGCAGTTTAGAAACCAGAAACCACCTGTTTTTCAATTGTAATATAGCCCAAAGTGTCTGGGTGTGGGTGCGTGTCAGCCTTAGATGGCCTGAGAGGCCAACCTTGATCCAAAAGTTTGAGGATTCTAATGGGATTGGGAATCGTTCAAACTTAGATGTTACTGTCCTTTTCATTTTAGGAAGTGTAGTCTGGAGCTTGTGGAAAACCCGCAATGCACGGGTGTTTAACAATCAGTTGATCAAAGATACTAAAGCTATTGCTCACAATGTTCTGGGTTTTTTTTGTCTCAGTGGAAGAAACTCCTGAAGCCGATGGATCTGGGCAAAGTGGAAGACCTGATCAAGAAGCTCCAGGAAGGGCTGAAGGCGTGGTGAGTTAGGAGTTATGATGGTTGGAGGGTCTGCATTCAACGACTTGGTGTTTTGGAGGTGTTCTGTTAATTAGAGGTGATCCTTTTCTTCTGGAAGCCAAGTAGAAATGGGCTCAGCGATTTTGGGGACGTAGAAGACGCCGTCAAGGATCAAGAGTAGTTCATAGTATCCCTTTTTGCTTTGTTGTTTCCTTCCGGTGATGCTATGTTTCCCGGCAAACCTTTTCTGTATCGATCACCTTGTAAGCTGGCATCCCCAGCAGTCACTCTATGCTTTCAATATAAGCAGGATCGTATGGTCTTTGGTCTAAAAAAATTAAACCCTGAGACTCATAATAAAAACTAGCTACAACAGATATTTAATTTCGTATGGAAAATTGACTGGTCTAAGGCTTATAATTATCAGATATCTTGTTAGATTTTATTGTGCTTGACCTAACCTTATTTTAATTGAATCCTAAGGCCTGTAACAAGCACTAGCTGCAATGAAAGATTAATCCTAAGGTCCATAACAAGCACTAGCTACATGAAAGATTAATCTTCTATAGGAAATCAAGTCATGTGTTAAATATGTGGCTATTGCCTATTATGATGTTACAAAAGATGGATGGTTAGTCACACGTGTATGGACACGTGTGCCAAGTTGTGATGCGCATGAACACTGACTCAGTCGGCGAGGCCAAGACATGAGTGTTGCGATATGAGGTTTTACAACTTCAAACTAAGTTAGAGATGCCGAACCAAAGGACGAAAGTGTAGGGATGGGAGTGGGAAGATTAGTGAGTGTCAGAAGAAGAGTGATGGAAGTGAGGAGCAATGGACCGTGGGACAGAGGAAGAAATTTTTGTATTTCAATACTAGGTACATGTGTGTACGAGGATGGTGAAAGTGAGAAACATAGGACCGAGAAACAGAGAAAGAAATTTCCGTAATTTAATATTAGGTCAGCCTGTGAAATTTGCAGGATGTTGACATCCTTTGTTGGCAGAGGATCACATGCCTCTCTGTCTGTTTTCTGATCACTTCATGTCATAGGCTGATTTCAACTAATTCAACCGTCCCTAGATAATTCAGTAAGAAACAAAACCCCATACAAAACCTAACGTACAATCACCAATTTATCAAAAACATTCTGGACGAGATGGTAGGCAACATTAACAGCTGAATGGAACAGAATACTTTGGTCACAGACGAACAACAACATCCATAGATTCCAACAAGGTCTTACATTATTTTTGAGTTACATCAAACAACAACTGCAACATACAGCAGTTTTGGAGGCAATATATGCCGCGAAGCAGCTACATTAATTGTTAAGTGTTAAACTGTTAACTGTCTCTGCTGCTTCAGGATAACACGATGTTTATTGAATAGATTTCTCTTACAACCTGGATATCTGGAAGGGAACCATGACTTCAGTCATCTCCTCCCTCACAATAATCTTGCCGACCTGGAACAGGTCGGAGATGCCTAGCTGCGTCGAGAGGCGCCTTCGGCAGTCCTCTGCAGCGGCCATGCCTGATGAATAAGCTCCGTGTACCGACCCGGAGTGGTCGATGCAGGCGGCCTCCCCAGCGAAAAACAGGTTGCCCACCGGAGCGCAGAATCTTTCGTACAGGTCAGCTGGTTTCCCTACCAGGTCGCACGAGTAGGAGCCAAGTGAATTTGGGTCGCTGCCCCAACGTGAAACCAGATACTGAACCTGGAGAAGAGAACCAAAAAAAAAAAAGTCAGGAGCTAGCTACCAATCATCATACAGAGACTGGAACTGGAAGTATGTGTCTTCCCGTGCTTTATTTACCGGTTCAGTTGCCTGTGGTAGCATTTTTCTGAGCTGGGACATAACATAGTTCACGGATTCTTCATCTGATAGCTTCTCGATCTCATGTGCGAATCTTCCAGCTACCATGCATACCAGGACTGGGTTTCCTGTGGCTTTGTGAAGGTTGAGAAAGTAGCCACAGGCATTTGACGTTGGGGCAATCCTACCTAGCACTTCAACGTTAGGCCAAAATACAGTGTTGAACTTCAGGGCTATCTTGTTCTCGATGCCAACGCCAAGATCAGCGATTGCTGAAAGCTTTTCTCTTGGTAGCTCAGGTTCAAACTTGATGATAT
Organism: Chrysopogon serrulatus; assembly: GCA_015844335.1. Classification (NCBI taxonomy): domain Eukaryota; kingdom Viridiplantae; phylum Streptophyta; class Magnoliopsida; order Poales; family Poaceae; genus Chrysopogon; species Chrysopogon serrulatus. The sequence goes on along the minus strand of JADLZL010006996.1, from coordinate 93,683 downwards.
CTGCCTTGAGGACCCCGAGAGGGACGGTTATTATAGCAGCATCTGCAACAAAACTTGCCCCATCTTCCACACAAACAATAACCTTATTATAACGCTGTATGATCTTTGTGACCCTGAGCAACCAAAAAGGAAGAAGTAATGAGCAAACTATTTGGGATTCAATTTGACAACGAAGGATCACATGCATGGTTCTTCTGCACACCTGTGGTTGAGGTGAATGTCAAGACCTTGAGCAAGAGCTTTGATGACAGGATCATAGCCATTCACCATGAGACCATGTCCACCGGTAAGCACATGTTCCTGCAAATTTGCAAAGCTCAGCATGCTTTTCATGCAAATGTGTGCTTGCTGATGCATTTCATGATGCAGCGCTGGTCTGGAGAATATGGTTTGGCAAACAAGTTCATCCTTGAATTGATTCTGTCAAAGAATAAAGCATATCATGTATGGGCATGTGAGTATCTGAAAGTCTGCATTGCATACCTGATCCCAATTTTTCAGAGATATATTGTCCATGTCAGTAGCGAACCATGCCTCCAGTCTACATATACACCACTGCAGTACTTCATATTCCAGGCCCTCCAACCTGTGAATGTAAGTGCACGACATCAAAAGACCTGACAAATCCCTGTAACACAATCAGATGGATCCTAAGTTCCACTTACTTCAGATGTGGATTCCTGTCAAGCACAATTGCCACGGCTCGAATAAGAGGCATATCATTTGCATGTTCATCTCTTACTTTGACAGTCTGAAATATTAACAAGAAGTAAGCTTATCCTAGTTCCACAAAATCACTGAATAGACAATATGTAAGTGCGAAGGACTGCAGTACCTCCTTAAGAATTTTCTCAAATGTCTCCCCAACTTTGCTAACTATCTCCTGAGGAACTTGTTGACCATGCTTATCAAATAGAGCATAACTGAAAAAGAAATAGAAAAAAAAATGAAAATTACAAGGGAAGGGAAGCCAACCAACTTAAGACAGAGCACACGTGTTGCCCATTATGGGATTATCTATTACCTCTCCAAATCATGGTCATACAGAACAGAGTTATCACCGCTTGTGCGATATAATCTAAGCCCAAGCATCCTAATCAATGGCGCCAAAGAATTCTCATTGCAAACACCATGCAACCTGAATCACAAGATAAAAGCATAAGTTCATACTGCATCAATTCAAAACAAGGTGGATAAAAGCAACTAAATATTAGCTCTGTTATGCAACTAACCATGATGCTCCCATGTCAATTGGGCAACCAAACGAATAGTCAGTGTGCACACGGCCACCAAGTCGCTCCCTTGACTCCAAGAGTGTGACCTGCAATTTTTTAACTTTATGTATGCATCAAACACCTGAGCTGCTTGTGGAATGTAAACAAGAAATTTACCTTAAATGAAGCATTCGACAAAGCACGGGCGGCTGCAATGCCTGAAATCCCTCCCCCAATTACAATTACAGAAGGGGGAGAGCGGTTTTGCCCATCAATGTGCGTGAAAAAACCTGATGGCAAACAAGAATGGTGTGCAACACATGAGAACCATCAACTTTAATCTCTAGAAACTGATAACATATATAAAGCCAATAAAACACTAAAAACTGTAATTAGCATCACCTGTTTCTCACCCATCTACCTGAATAATCGCATAGTAAATTACCCGTTCAGGGAAATTAGCCCTATCATTTTCCTTGGCCAGTTTATGGTTAAATTATGAACAGGAAAAGTTTGGCTGTCTTAGCATGCAGTGGCTAGCTGAAGGGGGTTTGTCTTGTCTTCTGGGGCCAGAATAATAATCTTATCTTAGGAATATACGTCAGGTTAAGTTATCATTTCTGGTTGATTAGTGACAAAAATTGTGATTTTATTTTGGGCTTGGATAAAATGCTTAGTCTGAAGAACTCTACGATGCGTATCATTTTGGATGAATCAGTGGTGATGATATTCTGCGAACACGCAAACAAGAACAAGGAAGCAAGTTCACGTGGATGCTTGTGGAGCGCAGAAGTCCATTTATTTTCCTTTGACAAATGACAGCTTAGTGGTATCTAGTTTGGAACCTACTCACACATCCCTTTCACTGGCAAGCTTCCTCCTCATTCCCTATAGGGGGCTCCCTGTAATATTCTCCGTTCTAGATTCTTGCAGATCGATAAATATCTTTTCGGTATGTACCCTACAAGGATCCAGATGACTAGGTGAGGTCACCAGAATGACTTGGGTGATGAATCAAATTGGAAAGCCCCTTTTTGTTTGCATAAATATCTTGTTCCCCGGACCTGAGAGAGATCAAGGGCCCCCCACCAACCAATACTATATAAAACAAGCCAAATCATAGTTGTTCTCCCCCATAAACATAATCATTGTTTTGCCCTTTTAGCATTGGGGAAGGCACTAAGCTGTCACACAGTCCACAGGGATTAGGACGGCAGTCCGCTGTCCGTCCGTGACAGGGACGTATAACTTAAAAAGTTATTGCTTCTAATCTACCAGGACGGATTTCTTTCTTGCTCATCGAATCGATCAATGGCACTCGGAACAATTTCAAATTGCGTAACGGATTTCAATTAATCTTTGCGGAACGTCAAACTCTTTTCACTCCTAATTAGTACGTAGCATCGCGTATATTTATTTATATGAAATGAAAATCGCACGCAAATGGACGCAAGTAGAGGAAGCGTTTTAATTAGAAGGAAAGGAAACGAAACAAAAAGGTGAGAGGTGAGTTGGTTGATCCCGCACGGCACGCACCTCCGGCGGCGAATCCATTCGGTGGCTGGTCCATGGATCCCGATCCTGTGTGCGAGGCTGGCGACGGCGGCGTGCGTGCGTACGTCGGGCGTGGGCGAGACGAAGGAGACGAGAGCGCAGAGCTTCGTGGGGTGCGGGCCGGCCGACCGATCGTGTGCGGACCGGCGGCGGCTAACAATTAGAGGAGCTGTCGCGGCCGCCACGTATAGGCAGCGAGAGGTAGAAGACGAAGATGAGGAGGCCGTCCATGACGAGTCGTCCGCGGGGGCAGGGGGCGCTTGTGGTGGGCGCCGCGTGGGTGACCCCTCTCATACCCAAACCTGCAGGTCGCCGCCGGCGAGTCGCCCCGCCGAGCCCGCGCTTGCCGCCCTCGGAGCCACGCCGCCCGCCCGCGCGCGCGAGCCGAGCCGAGCGGTGGAGAGAGAGAGAGAGAAAAAGGGTCAGCAGGGACAAAAAAGGAAGGAAGCGGGGCTGGTAGCGGGTGGGTTGTTCTTGGTTGGCACGGCTCAGGCTCGATGCCTCGCTCGGCCTGCCTCTGTGGTGCGGTGCGGTGCGGAAGTGGCGTTGAGGAGGCGCGAGTTTTATAAGCCTCGCCCCGGGAGCTCCGCCGCGCTCCGAGGAGTGCAGGGAGCCAGGGACAGGGGCGGCCGCGGCCAGCTGAGCTGCCCAGCCCGCCCAGCCCACTAGGTGAGGAGGCTGGACCGAGTGGGCGGGCAACCCGCAGCTTTCCCTCTATCGATCCGTGGCACCACACCATGGAGACGATCGAGACGTCTGGCGACGTTTCCTTTTGCTTGGCTGAAGGGGGTCAGAAAAAAAAAAAAAGGATTTGCCAGTTTTACCAGACGGGCGGGCAGACGGCGAGGTTTTAGTGATTGAGGTCATTCCTTCATTCAATCCGTGGGTGCCGTGATGCATGCGGCAATTCGTGCGTCCCAAATTCGGCCAAAGAAATTGCCTGTCTTCGTTCCGGCGTCCGACGAGTTCCGAAGACGACGAAAAAACAAAAAAAAAAGCAATGCAAGAACGAGTTTACCAGACGGGCGGGCAGACGGCGAGATTTTAGTGATTGAGCTCATTCCTTCATTCAATTCCTTCCTCTGTGTGATGCGACATCGGCAGGCGCGTGCCTAGCTAAAGAAAGAGACTCTCTCTTTCCGGCGTCCGACGAGTTCCGACGACGACGACGGCAGTCGACAGCAGCAGCTTTTTTTATTTTAATTTAAGCCCCGGCTAGAGAGCAAGCAAATCCACCAGGGCCTAGTTCAGATTGTAAAAAACCTGTGAAAGTAGGTGAATCTAAACAAGGCCCAGTATTTCCAACAGTAAATATTATTCCGAATTTGACCTAACTCGCGGCGCGAAAAAATCTGCAAAGACCGAGACTTATCAATCCAACGGTTAATTAGTTTTTTTTACGTTTACCTCCGTTCCAACATGGACAACAGGCAGGGCGCCTTGCTTACTAGCTTAGCTGTATTACAAACGTGTAATGTAATGTACACGATGATGGTCCAGGCACCTGATGTGATGGAGCCAATAATTAGCTCCGGGCTTTATAGCGTCTGCCGCCCCGGCCCGGGCTACACCAGCGTTGCCGTGCCAGTGGCCACACACGTACGTACTGGTCGACGCGTCGGCCATATGGCGTAGTTGCAGCGCCGCCCGTCGGCCCGTGCCCGTGCCTGCTTGACTCTGCCGTGCTGGACCTCGAGACACGTCGTTGTCTCGATCTGGCGGAGGTCTGTCTAGCTAGCTATCTGGTCCGGACAACGGACAAGCAACACACAGTGTGCGCGCCGTGGTGGCGTCCGGTGGTGCGTTTCCGACCGCAGCGCGGTTTTCGTGGGTCTCTGCGCTAATTAAGCTTTGTTGATCATCACAACACAGCGTGTACAACTCCCCGTGTACTAGTATCATCACACTCACACGGCATTGCGTGCGTTTCGTGGAAGGTGGGGCAACACATATACGTACTGTATAGTACACGATTTTGCTTTGCTCATATATATAGTACACGATTTTGCTTTGCTCATATACTCTCAGTCAGTCTCAAACAGATAGACTCTGCACGAAACTAGAAAGGATCACTCCAGCCACGTCACCACTTGACCAGTCAGCAGCAAGATACTCTTGCATGCGCTGGCCAAAATATGCATGCGTTGCGCTCCATCTACCCTATACTACACGTGTCGTAAATGCATGCATGGCTCATGAATTTTGGCATCAGATCCGATGCAGATGCTCATCTGTCATCGGTCGACTCCTCCGCTCCTCTGCATACGTAGTACGCTTTCTGACGAGGCAGATTTGGGTTCACGTCACCCTTCTTTCCTTTGGCGTGATTATTTCAGCGGTGATGGTAATCAATCAGCAGCGTGTCCGGAAAGCAGGTCAGATGGGCAGATGGCCCCGCCGCCTCCAAATTGCCAAAAGATCCGGAGCAGTGGCCAGGGTTGTACGTGCATGGACCAACAACTTGCATTGCCACAGAGAGCAGACAAAAGCCTACTAGCCTTGCATGTGGCCACCTAGATCTGTAGACGGTAGCTAGGGTATATTCCGATGTGCTTCATTTGCCCAACACCAACAGACAAGCATATGAGGTGTTGGGGTTCCATTCTAGAAAAGAATGGCTGTTTTCTCGTTGAGTTCCCTTCGTTACTACAGATCTCATTGGTTGGGAGCACAAGACTTACTGCCCCTATTTTTCTTTACTATATTATAAAACATAGCTTGCGTGACATGCTATGTCTCGAATTATATTTTGATCATTTATTTATTATATTTTATATGTTTATAAATTTATATGATAGTTGAATACACAATACATTTGATTACAAATCTAACCTTATAAAATTTATATATTATTAATTGTTCAAAATTGTTTACCAAGTTAAAGTTTGAATCTAATACACATTACTCTGTTGTATTGTTTGTGCCTCCATTTGGTTGATGGAGAATATTTACATATTTATGTGTTTGGTTGTTTGTACTACGCATGTGACATCAAACACCAAAACGACATTGGCAATTCATCTAATGCCCTAAACTTCAATGATGTTATGGTGAGGTTGTAGTGCATCAAACAGGGTGTCCACCATGTGTCACCACGACATGTAGCACTACCTTGTCATCGAGCCAACACTTAACAACCTTAGCATGGTGTGTGCGGGACAGTGGTGGTCTGTGCTAGATGCAATGCGGGTGTGGTGTTTGTGGCACACTGACTAAGGACATTGGCGCCTCCCATCTTTGGCATGTGCGTGACAAATGGCGGTGTGACGGCTGGTTGCTTTGGGAGCATGGCAATTTGGAGGTGCTCCTTAAAGGTCTCCAAGACCGGCAACGAGGACAAGAATGGTGGCTAGGAAGAGTTAATATGCGGTCCTCATCTGGGTCAAGGCCGCCCGCATTGGCAGCCATAATGGTCATCATACAAGACTGTCCACGACAAATCCAAGTGCCATATGTGGCTTATCTTTATGGGGAGTAGAGTGAGGTGCGCCGGCAGTGGTGCTTGCAGGTATGGACATGTGGTGGATGGCCTAGATGGGAAGCCACACATGGAGAGAGTGAGAGGGGGCAAAATGAGAGAGAGATCAAGGGCCTATCCATAACACAAGAAGTTCACAGGATTGTTACAATAATTTATTTTTAAAAAATGTACAAAAATGAAAAGGAATCTTCCATTCTAAATGGTGCCCAAATGATTGCAAGAGGAGGGAGGGTTCCAAGGCAAAGAGTGGTGGTGGTTGCTACTAAATACTCCCTCCATCCCTGAAAGAATCCATGTTAGTCAAACCTTTTTAAGTTTGACTAACTTTATAGAAAATAACAACAATATATATGACAAAAAATGAGCATATTATAAAAATATATTCTATGATCAATCTAATGATATTAATTTGGCACCATAAATTTTAATGGTCTTCTCTAGAAATTCGGTTAAAGTTTAAAATATTTAACTTAGGATAATTCTAGAAATTGATTATTTTGGGGATGGAGGGAGTAATAAGAATTACTCCAATCATATAGCTTTGATTAATAATGCGTGGATATACGAGACAACTTATCAGACAACAAAGCAGGATTATTTTGTTCAATACTGAAGACTATCTGTTGATCCGCACCGATCGATCCATTGCCAATTCAACAAACATCCTGTGTGATGCACCAGCAGTACAAGATGATAAAAAGGGAGAACGTTCTTTCAAAAGTAGGACGCACTTGTACAGATCATAATTAAGCTAAGCCCCATTACCAACAGAATTAAATTAAAGACTAATTATATATAGAGTAGTAGTAAAGCTCAGCAGCGAGGGATGGAAGATTCTGCAGTCCCACGCGACCACGCTCACAAAATGATCTCTGTTCTCTGAATTTGTGACCATCCTTCCCTTTGATTGATGGAGAAAAGTGTAGATCCCTAGGTCCCAAAAGGCACTGAATTATTAGCTAGGTTTGCTTGGCCCGCGTAATGATCTACTAGCACTAGTTGTTCATCGTGGATCAGATCAGAAGACCGGACAAACAAGACAAACAATTTCAGCACGTCACGTAACAGTTCTTTTAAACAGGAGACGACAGTTTAGGCTATGCATTTGGTTTGCTGAATCCTGAACATAAAAAGCCTGAATACCACGCAGAAGTTGCATGCAAGAGTGAGTATGTTTCAAATACGTACTACTAGAGAATGATTAATTGGTCTTGTACTCTTGTGACACGACTCGCCGTGTCACCAGCCAAAACGCAATTTTTAGCTGGTGATTGAGCAATTTGCGATGCTGTGATGAGTTTGGGAGATGCAGACAGATGTGCTAGGCCACGTTGGACCGGCCGGCCGGGGACGACGAGAGCACAATGATGAAGCGGACGGCGAAAGGGAGCTGGAGCTGGATGGATGCATGGGATCGGTTGCCTGTCTGTTTATACTGTACGCTGCTTCCGGCGGCTCAGCCCCACCTGGCCACCTCGCCGCCGCGGGAATCCCGCCCGCGGTCCGGCTGTCTCGTCGCGACGTCGCCAACCAATCCCCAAAATATCAGCGCAGGTGGGGCCCTGCTTCCGGTCCCACCGCGGATCTTCAAAGGCTGGGTGGGCCACCTGGGTGGATCTCCAAAATATCAGAGCTCATCGAGTCGGATGCTGCATTTCCGGGTTGCTGTGCTTGTGATTCATGATTACTAGTTCGGTCAGAAACCACACGTTTTCCGAGGGAAAAATCTCGATGGCTAAAGGCTGAACATTTCATTCCATTGATTTCTTTAGTAGTTGTTTTATACAAGTCAAAATAATTAAGTTTAATCGAATTTATAGAAGAAAAAAAATAACATTTATATATGACTCAAACTTATTAGTATAGTTAGATAATGTGGAATCCATTTTGACACTATGCTTTTTTGGCATAATAAATGTTAGAACCATTTTTTTATAAAAGTTGATTTATATTCAGAGACCAAGGGAGCAAGACTGCATGTGGATCAACTAAACTTTTTTATGAGTTGCAATAGCTTGGAGATAACCAATCGATAGCTTTTTATAAGAGAGTGGTTGGATAGGTCAGAATAGCCTATAAGTTGGACTATTTGGAGTTGTAGTAGTTAGTAGTTTACTTTAATTAATCCATTCATAGCTTAAGAGCAAATATAATAAAGGTTGTACATGGTCTTCAAGCAGAGATGGAGAAGAGGACAAGAGAAAGAGAAGAGAAGAGAAGAGACATAAGTTTAATGTCAACTCATGAATGAACTCTAAAAAACTGTATATGAGAAGAAAGTGAACCACGTATTATCAGTGCAATATGTCTTAGTAGTTAGTAGCCAATTGGTAAATTAGTAAGCTAATAGGTTCTAAATGTAAAAACACTTAGCCATGCGCAATACGTTCATTTAAGTAGCCTGTATGTCGGATCCTGGTCCTGTCCCAAATCTATGTACGCTTCCCTGTCCCAAATCTATGTACGCTTCTTGGCGATATGCAAAACTTTATTTTGCGAGTTCTTCTTACGTCGCAGAATGACAGAAGCGAGCTTTTAGAATTTGGTACAGATTTTGTTCTGCCGATCAGATTCATCGTACAGGTAGAAAATCCGTTTGGGCTTTTGCAAAAGAGCGAGCCGGCCGGCCTCGGTCCCATCCCATCCAAGTCGCTTTTGCGGATTTTGAGTGCAAAAGTCCGTAGAATTGGCTCAGCCTTTGCCCTTTGTGCTGCTCCTGTGGACTTTGGAACCAAGGCCTCGTTTAGTTACACGCAAAAAGTTTCATCTTTTTCCAGATGGTGACCATCACATCAATTTCTATCCATATATATGGAGCATTAAATGTTAGTGAAAAAAAACTAACTTTACACAGTTGTGTTGTAAATCACGAGAGGAATCTTTTTAATCCTTTAGACCACGATTGGACAATATTTACCAAATACAAACGAAATGCTTTGCAGTTTTGCCCTTCAATTTTTGCATCTAAACGAGGCCCAAAATTCTCCGGGCAGCGCACGATGCGAATATTCATCTGCTATAGCAGATGGTGACTAGGCACTCCTAGACCCTAGTGTACCTGACCTGTCATCTGAAAACCTGATGCCATGGGCAATTTTAATTTTCTACTAGTATTTTCTCTGTTTTATTTTTTGCTATTAGGTGAGGAGGACTTGGGCTTTGTTTTTTTGAATGAGTTTTTGAGTTTTGCGGTTTTGCCCTTGCCTTTATTTTCTGATGAATAGCGAGGTCTTTTCACTTTTCGTGCTTTGTTTTGTTACATAGGGGTTATACTTATGACTTCAACTAGGTATATATGTAATGCAATATTTTTTTTTTGAAAGAATCTAACAACATTTAGGGACCAGCGCACCAACTAAACTTTAACTCCTGCCCCGTTAGGCTACATCCAAATAGTCCAGCTAAAAAAGAGTAGCTAAACTTTAGCTAGGTTTAGCTATTTCATCACAGCGCAAAGCTAGCTAAATTTTCCAGCTAGTCTATTATACTCCATCCAAACATCCCATTAAAGTTTAATAGAAAAACTTTTAGCTAGCTAAAGTTTTTACTTTAAAAGTTTTATAACTAAACTTTAGTTGGGTGCATCCAAACAGGGCCTTAGTCATATTTATATAGATATGTTTATATAAATTTGATTAAATTTAAAACGGTCTGAATAGGTACTGTGTTAAAATTGTAATTTTTTGATGCCGTGGGGATACAAAAAGGGCGGTGGATCCGAATTCTGTCCGTTTGCTTAAAGCCCCGTGACTGCTCTGTGATTGATGATCGTGAGGCATGATCCGTCTGGACCAGCGTGCACCGAACCCTCCTGCGCTGCCCCGTCCATCTACCATCGTGGCTACTAGTTGCAGTCGTTGCCCTCAGAGGCAACTACTTGTTGCTAGCAGCAGGATCCATCTGTGAATCTGATGCATGCATGTGTAGCTTCACAGCGCAGGATGCATGTTCCAGCTAGCTAGGAGTACTGCGCTAGCCATAGGCCATCCGCGTCTAATCTAGTAGCAACTTGCCACATGATTGGCCTGTGAAGGGACATGATGGCATATGATGCAGGAAGGCAACATGCATGATGCATGGGCCAGGACAGACGCACCACACCAGGACGGAAGCAAATTCCCCTCCCGGGCCCGGCAGTTTCCTTCCTATCAGTATCAGATCAGCAGCCCGGCCGGGGCCGGCGGCCGGAGCCGGAGCCGGACCGCCAATAATTCTGCCGGTGGCAACGAAGAGAAAAGACGCTTTAGGGCCTGTTCCGACCAGCCGGCGGCGCGGCAAAACAAACAAAAAGGCTATCCAACGGCGGCCGATCGAACGGGGGTTCGTTGCAAAAGTAGTACTAGTAGGCAGTTGCTGAGTGGCTGCCTCATCATGGCTTAGTAGCTAGGAAGCCAAATAACAAGTGCCGTATGATGACATTATTGGTGTGACCGGAAAGCACGCCGTCTAGTGCTGGCTGCGGCGGCCCCGGCAGCGACGCCTAGCCTGCTGCATGCATGTGCCCCTTGTTGGCTTCTTATTGTGACCCTTTTTCGGTCGGTTTTCCCGTCGGCCCGGATTTGCTTTGCATTATTGCATGTGCTTTACCTGCCGTCGACCTAAACCGCAATACTAACCGCCTCGCACTTGGGCTATCTCCAAGCACCACCACCGACGTGGCGGCGGCGGACATGAACGAACGCATGCACCGGATCGAGATTAATTTTAGAATGAACTCATGAATGAAGCTTCCTCCGGCTGTGTGTTTCCGTGAATGGGATCGTCGGTCGGAATTAATTGCAAGTGCTTGCTGCTGTGGTGATGATGAGCTTTTATTAGGATCGATCGGATCGGATAGAATTAGTGCACGCGTCAATAACGCAAGCTGGCCGGGGCTGTGGCGTCGTCGGCGGCTAATTCGATCGGCCGGCAAAAGCTCGCTCGCAGTCGCCAGAATAGCCAGCCAGCACGACCACACCGGCCACACACGCCGGCGCCGGCGGCCGCCCGACGCCAGCAGCAACGCCATGCCGGCAATGCAAATCGTCAGTGCAAAGCAGACACGTACGCTCGCTAGTGTAGTTTTTTCTTGGAGCGATCGAGAAAGCAGCAGCAGCCGTAGTACTCACGTTTATTTCATTTCAGCCACGGTGAGCAGCCAGCAGTGTCGCTACGGATGACGTACGCGCAAGCGACCCGCACGTGGTACGGTGGTGAGTGACATTTGCAAGTTGGCAGGCATATATAGTGACAGACGAAGAAGAATCAAAGACGAACATGCTCCGCTGGATCATGGGCCCACAACGGGCAGAGGATCTCGAGGATTTTAATTTATTTTTCTATTTTTTGGTTGTTGGTTCTGTTGTGAAACGATGTCTCTTCCTAAGAGACACCTCTTCATCTGATCGGTGATCTCATCTAGTAATAGGATTAGCGGTTAGCCTAGTTGTTAAGTGTTAGCGAGTTAGCATGCCATCCGAAGGGGCATGTCCTTTCGGCCAGAGCAGTTGCTCTTCCTGTACATGAAACCAAGGAGTCGCGTCCGTCGACGTCCGTGCGACGCGACCTCCCACTTGTATATAATCTAAAGAGATCAATGAAGTAATCGGTTGTTACCAAAATCACTGTTTCATTTACATTCACTTTCAACACGTTATCAGCACGAAAGATCAAGCAATGTAAGGCCAAAAGGATGAAAGAAAGATTTTTCAAGCAAAACCATGGGTTGCTACTCCAGCAATTGATATCAACCACACTTTTGGCACACAGGTTTGTCATTCCTGCGTTTGGAAATGTTCTTACCATTGTTGGAAACACGATTTTGGGATTTCTTGTTGCGTCTGCGTTTGTTTTTACCCTTCTTGGAATTTCCTGAATTTCCTTGATGATAATTCTTTCCAGATTTATCATTAGGTTTGGGTTTATTCTGAGTATATGCATGTACTTCGGGCAATGGGGCGAATTCCAAACCATAAGTTCGGAATGTTTTTCAGCCTCAAGTAGAGTCTCGTATAAGCTCGAGAATAGACACAGAAACGCCGTTCACGGTATTGTTGTTGAAGAATCCTTTCGGAGAGGGAAGCATAGTAGACGAGTCTTTTCTATCTTATCCGCATCCAGCTTTCTCGCAGTAACTTTGAGCAAATCCTATGAACAAAGATGGTTGTAATCACTCACGGTTTTGAAATCCTCAGAGCGAAGTTGCGTCCACTCATAGTTGGCCATAGTGCCTTTTGTTGTTCATAGCGTTGCTTAAGAGAATTCCATAGATTTCGTGGATTTTCTTCCAACAGATATTCAGCCTTAAGGTCGGGATGAATATGGCTCCTAATGATATATAGGGCCGTGTATACATGTTGATCTCTATTTAAAGTCAGTGGGTCGTGGGCGTCTTTGCTCCCTGACGCCCATTTCAATCTTCGACCTGACACCACCAGGGAAGAGGCTGGTTGTTCGCACCAAGTTCCTGAGGAACCAAGCAACAACACCATACTAGGAGGCGAGGATCTTGCTAGTACAGAGAACATGGTTGTGGAATACGCTTCCAACGACATGTTTGGAGACCTCGAATAGGCTCCCAATCTCTTACATTCCAACGTCTTATTGTCCTAGATATTGTAATAATAATAAGCACAATTTATGTCCTATGTGTTGTAAATAGTTAAATAATGTCATCACTCTTAGGTTGGATATCCAATAAATGTATTGTACATTTGATATTCAATAAATAAAGTATGTATTCTATATATCCACTAAGAATTTCATATTAAATTCTTCATTTATATATAGTTTCCTACGGGAGTCGATCTGATGGAGGAGGAATTATGCCTGGTGGACAGCGGTACCACTAATTCTATTCTTAGGGGAAACAAAATATTTCCAAACTCTTACTAAAAGACAAGGAAATGTTTTGACAATCATTTGGGCGCGATGCTACGATAATTGGTTCGGTCGGGCCACTATCGTACTCCCGGGTACCCAAATTACAATTGAGGATGCACTCTTGTATCCCGATTCAAAGCGTACCCTATTAAGTTATAGAGATATCCGTCAAAATGGTTTTCACATTGAAACTCGTGATGACAATAACGAGGAGATTCTCCTTGTTACTAAAGACAAATGGATATGGCAAAGAAATTGTTGAGAAAATTCCCTCTTTTCCTTCTTACGGATTGTACTACACATACATCAAACCCGTACCTCATGTTGCGTACAAGGTAATTTTTCAAAATGTTGACGCATTCAAGACTTGGCATGAACGCCTTGGCCATCCCGGTATTGGGATGATGAGAAAAATTATCAGCAATTCTAATGGTCACGAGTTAAATCTTTGCTAAATTCCCGAAATCTTCAGATTTTATGTGCACTTCATGTGCTACGTTGATCTTACGCCCATCGCCCGTTAAGATCCAAAATGAGCCACTCAAATTTCTTGAACGCATTCAAGGCGATATATGTGGCCCCATTCAACCTACATCCGGACCATTCGGTATTTCATGGTTCTAATAGATGCATCTACTAGATGGTCTCATGTGTGTCTTTTATCCACACGTAACCATGCATTTGCAAAAATTATTGCTCAAGTTATTAAACTTAGAGCACATAATCCTGAACATCAAATTCAATCAATTCGAATGGACAATGCTTTGCTGAATTTTCCTCAAAAGCTTTCAATGATTATTGCATGGCTTTGGGAATTCAAGTTCAGCACTCATCCCATATGTCCACACACAAAATGGTTTAGCGAGAATCTCTAATTAAGAGAATTAAACTCATTGCAAGACCTTTATTACAAAATTGCAACTTACCAACTTCATGTTGGGGTCATGCAGTTTTACACGCTGCCGACTTAATTCAACTGCGACCAACTGCATATCATGTTGTTTCCCCATTGCAATTAGTACGTGGGAATATGCCAAATATTTCCCATCTGCGAAAATTCGGATGCGCCATATACGTACGATCTCATTTGCCCTAGGCGTACCGCTATGGGTCCACACAGAAACTTGGGATCTATGTGGGGTATCAATCTCCGACAATTGTTAAATACCTCGAGCCCCTTACAGGGGGGGACCTATTTACTGACCCGGTATGCTGTTCAGTATATTCAATGAGGACCATTTCCCGGCATTAGGGGGAGACTTCAAGTACCAAAACGAATGCCAGGAAATCAATTGGAATGCCCAAGGCATTTCCTCCTCGATCCACGTACTCAAGAGACCGAACAACAAGTTCGAGGAAAATCATAAACTTGCAACATATTGCAAATAATCTGCTTCAAGCATTTACTGATTATAAGGGTGTCACTAAATCCTCTTATCCTGCTCGTAATGCGCCCGAAAGAGTGGAGGTACCAATAAAAACCATTCAACCCCCACTTCCAAAGAAGAGGGGGAGAAGTATGGCCGCACCTAAGGATAATGCTCAAAATAAGCGTCCGAGGATACCGAGGACTAGATCCTCCAAATCAAGAAATCCAAACCAACCTCAAGTTGGTAGACACCCAATAGTGGATAAAAGTCCAACGCCGGGACCAAATCCACAACCCGGATCAACGGTGCACCCAAATTCTGATCCCGGGACATCGAGCACCCCGACTCCATAATTTTGGGAAATGAAGAGTCACTAAATGGAGTGAAAGAAATTTCCATCAATTACACGCGACCGTAAGACTACGGTTGTCGACATGTACTTCTCGCAATTGCGAAAACATTCCTTAATGATCCGGATCCCAAGACCATGGCGAGTGCAAAAAAAGCTCGGGTGGAAAGAAGCAATTCAAGCTGAGATAGCCTCACTCACTAAAAGAGGGGTATTCACAAAAGCAATGCCCACACCTTCCAAAGTCTTTCCTGTAGGCTTTAAATGGGTTTTCGTCCGCAAACGGAATGAGAACAATGAGGTGGTGAGATATAAAGCGAGGCTCGTAGCACAAGGGTTCACGCAGAGACCTGGCATTGATTACAATGAAACCTATTCTCCGGTAATGAGTGGAATTACTTTCCGATACTTAATATCACTGGCAGTTCAAAATCATCTATCTATGCAGTTGATGGATGTAGTGACAGCATATCTATATGGGTCACTTGATTCGGACATATACATGAAGGTTCCCGATGGAATCAAACTCCGAATCAAGCGCAAATCGTAACATGTATTGCGTAAAGCTACAAAAGTCATTATATGGCTTAAAAGCGTCGGGACGAATGTGGTACAACCGACTGAGTGAGTTCCTTCTAGCGAAGGGATACACAAACAATGATGATTGCCCATGTGTTTTCATTAAGAAATCTCCAACGGGATTTTGTATTATATCCGTATATGTTGATGATTTAAATATCATTGGCAATCCAAAGGATATAGAAGAAGCACGCAATCATCTAAAGACGGAATTTGAGATGAAGGATTTGGGTAAAACCAAATATTGCTTAGGTTTACGGCTTGAGCACCTTCCCTCGGAATATTAGTGCATCAATCGTACCCAAAAAAATATTGGAGAAATTCAATATGGACAAATCCTATCCTTCCAAAACACCGATGGTTGTTCGTTCTCTAGATATGGAGAAAGATCCATTTAGACCACAGGATATTGGAGAAAAGATCTGGGACCCGAGGTCCCATATCTCGGTGTTATTGGAGCACTTATGTATCTTGCAAATAGCACCGGGCCTGATATTGCATTTGCGCTTAACTTGCTTGCTAGACATAGTGCAGATCCAACTCAACGTCATTGGGCGGGGAGCAAAGAATATCCTCGATATCTTAATGGCACAAAGGATCTTGGTTTATTCTTTAAGAAAAATCATGATCCCAATATGATTGGATACGCGGATCTTTGGTTACTTATCGATCCCCATAATGGCAAATCCCAAACAGGATTTGTATTCCTACATGGAGGTACACGCCATTTCATGGAAGTCTTCTAAACCCAGACTCTTACATCGACCTCTACTAATCACTCTGAAATTATTGCACTATACGAGGCATCACGTGAATGCGTATGGCTTCGCAGAGTGATCAACCACATACAACCATGTGGTATTGGTTCAATAGAATCACCTACAATTATCTATGAAGATAATTCAAAATGTGTTACACAGATGCAAACTGGTTACATAAAGAGCAATGTGACTAAGCACATTACTCCTAAGCTTTTTATCCCCATGAATTACAAGAAAGTGGGGAGATAAACATCTTGCAAATTAAGTCATGTGATAATCTCGCTGACCTATTTACTAAGTCCTTACCAACTTCTATGTTTCAAAAACTTGTACATGAAATTGGTATGCGGCGGCTTCGAAATTTGCAAGAATCAGGGGGAGAAATCTCCTAGATGCTACATGTACCAGCATTATATTACACTCTTTTCTTTCACAAGTTTTACTCATGAGGTTTCTTGTTTAAGTTTTTAATGAGGTAATATTAATACAAGCATGTGTCATATTTTCTATTTTCCCCCACTGGGGTTTTTGTGGGAAATATCAAAGACACGTATTGCCCTCACAACTCTTTCATGGTTTTTCCCTGAAAAGGTTTTTTATGTGAGTTATCCAAGAGGCAATATCAATAATATGTCGTCATATTTTCTCCTAAATTTTCCTACTGGGTTTTTTACAGGAGTTTTAGCGACATATCACTTTATATTCTCCTCATATTTTTCCTGAAAAAGTTTTTTTTTTTTTTTTTTTTTTTTGGAGTAATCTATATGTTGTATCTCCAATATTTTTTTTTTCCCACTGGGGTTTTTAATGGGATACCAATGACATAGTGATTTATTTAAATCACACTCATATATGCTATTTTCTCCTTATTTTCCTATAAGGTTTAAAGGAGTTTTTATGGCATATCTATATATACATATTCCTCGATTTTTTCCCACGTGGGTTTTTCGAGGAATCCAAGCTTACATCTGCATTGATCTCAAGAAAGATTCGATCAAGGGGGAGTGTTGTGAAACGATGTCTCTTCCTAAGAGACACCTCTTCATCCGATCGGTGATCTCATCTAGTAATAGGATTAGCGCCTAGTTGTTAAGTGTTAGCAGTTAGCATGCCATCCGAAGGGGCATGTCCTTTCGGCCAGAGCAGTTGCTCTTCCTGTACATGAAACCAAGGAGTCGGCGTCCGTCGACGTCCGTCCGCGACCTCCCACTTGTATATAATCTAAAGAGATCAATGAAGTAATCAGTTGTTACCAAAATCACTGTTCATTTACATTCACTTTCAACAGGTTCTACGTATGAAAATGTAATTGCTCGAAATAATTTCTTTTAATCAGACAGTTACTTTTTTTGCAAAAAAAAAAACCCGATGCATGTCATGTCACGTGTGAGTGCAAAGGAGCTTTCGCCGCGTCGAGCGCATTGTAATCACTTTCAGAACACCTTCCTTAATGCATTACAGGGAGACTTTCAAAATACGAATGCACATTATTCGACCAAAATACGAACTTAAAAAGAAGAACAAAGAAGAAGAAAAAACAGGCTCAATAAAGGCGGGCGGCCCAAGTTGGAGCACAGGCCCAGTCCCGGGAGACGGCCACAGAGCATGTTAGCATCTAAAACTTCAGCCATTTGTTCAGACATCAGTTACTGTTCGGGGCAATCAGAAAGAAACTCAGTTTCGTTATTATGGGCCTTACAAGATATTGGCCAGAGTAGGTGCAGTACCTTACAAGCTGGAGCTTCCTGATGAGGATTCATTCAGTGGTACATGAGTCGCAGTTGAAGCGGCGCATTCCAGTTTCTGTGCAAGTGGATGATGATCTGAGTCAGCTCCCAACGGAGCCTCGTGATGCAGTCAGTCCACTAGCAGTGGTTGCTTCAAGAATGCTGCGAAAAGGCTCTTCCTCCTTATACCAAGTTCAGGTGCAGTAGACGAACTTACCATCTTCGCTGCTGACATGGGAGGAGATTTCGGATTTGCCTCGTCGCTATCCAACGAATGTCAGGGACCAGCAGATGACCACTGTTGGGCGTCCGACAATGGTGAAAGAAGAAGACCTTCGGCGGTGGTGGCTTAGTTTCCGTGCGGCCGTGCGGGCCGCGATGGTGCGCCCAGTCATGGGCCGTAGCCGTAGTTAGCTATAGGCTATTATCAGGCACAAGGCAACGAATCTGAATTCTGTTCTGAATCAATACATCCTCTGCCTGAACTATCTGTCTGTTATTCTTCTCGTTCGTCTGTTCTTCCGAATCCTCTTCGTTGTTGCTGAGATTATTTTCAGGGTTCTTCGGAACTCTGACAATAAGATGTTGATTGATGGGCTGCATACTCGGTGGCATCCAGCATGGCCATCGATTGCACAGACGACCTCTACCGAGCAATCGTGTCACCCCGCGAATACAGTTTTAGCAGGCACAGGCCGCTCGCTAGCTGCTTGTTTTGGGGGCGGTCCACGCCGTCCACGCCCGCTGCCTGCCACACCCCTCCTCCACCTTCCTCCCTCGCTTCGCCGCCGCGCGCTTCCTCTCCAACTCCACCCGTCCCCGTCTCCCACCACCAGCGCCCTATCCCTCTCCAACCGCCGCCGCTCCCGCCTTCACTCCGCTCGCCTTCCACACGCACCTCGCGTCCGTCGCACTCGCACCGCACCTTCCCTACCTCCTGGGCCCTGGCCGCGCTCTCCCGCGCCCGCGCCGCGCGGCTCCCACCTAAAAATCTCCCACATTTCATCGCCCTTCCCACTCTTGCAAAGAGTCTCACAAAGGTGTGCAAGCATCTCAGTAATAGGAAACCTCCTTCCCCATGATGAACTTGCAGAACATGGAGGCGCCATCAGCATCAATCTCAGATACTGAACCGACCAAAATGTTCAGCACAGCACATCATCATCGATTGGGAAATCTCCCAACACAAGCACCTCGGCCATCTCCTTCGCCTCTGTAACCAGCCTGTTGGACACCAACCCAAGCACACACTCCCTTCTAGGTGCAACCCCGAGCTTCCTCTTTTGCTTCATCGAGATCTTTCCTTTCTCCTCCACCCTCCCCGCTACCCTAAACCCCTCGGCCACAATGCTATATGCCACGAAATCTGGTTTCCACCCACCTAGCCTCAACTCCTCCAGAGCCCGCCAAGCATCTTCAATTCGTCCATCCATGACCATTGCCGCCACCACCGACCTGTCAACCCGTCTGCCTTGACAGCTCACCGCATCCACGAGGCGCAGGACTTGGGCCAGTCCGCCATCTCTCCTGCCCACGGCATT
This sequence comes from Chrysopogon serrulatus, assembly GCA_015844335.1. Classification (NCBI taxonomy): domain Eukaryota; kingdom Viridiplantae; phylum Streptophyta; class Magnoliopsida; order Poales; family Poaceae; genus Chrysopogon; species Chrysopogon serrulatus. The sequence continues at coordinate 74,246 of JADLZL010006996.1, read as the reverse complement.
AACGAACACCCCGAACCCGACGGTGTCCAGTTCGACAGCTCCCGCCAGCATTCTATCGAGCACCTCGCGCGCGTGGACGAGGGACCCCGCGGACGGCGTGCGCGCCGCGAGCAGGGGAGTTGAGGGGCGGTGGGGTCGGAGTCTGGGAGGAGACTGAAGCGCGCGAGGGCATCATCATTAAATAGCACACTTCTTTACAAATCTAATCATAAAGTTTGTATTATAATAATTAAAAATTATTAGCCTAATTAGTGGTCAAAATTTTTAAAGTTTAAATCTTGATATGTGTGTTCGCCAGATAAAATGAACCGGAGGGACTAAGGTCCTGCTATCCAATGTGCCAAGGACTAAGGTTTAGCCCTAGATCCCCATATCCGAAATCCAGGCTTTAGCTCATCGGAGAGTCGAAGTCGACAAAAAATCCCAGCTGCTCCAAGTATAGTACTATCAGATTAACACATAGTATAAGTATACAAGCCTTTATTTATTGTTCGAATCCCAAAAGGATGACACACAAAAAAAGGAACCAAGAAGAAACAACATCCACGTTACAGTTACACAGCGCTGACAAAGAAAGGGTAACCCTGAGACTTGCTGCCCATGGATGATTGATGTCATGCACCGGTCGGTCGCTATAGGTGCCATATGAGTGTGTGTGTTCTCTTCTGTCTGGAAATCTAAAGCTATGCACGGAGCTCTTTCAAACTCAGTTCAGACTTCAGAAGGAGACCTTGATGCCAAGCAATGCCATGAGCTGGGACACGAACTCTGGGTGCCCAGGCCAGGCTGCGCCAGTCACGAGGTTGCCATCGGTGAAGCAGCGGTGGATCGGGTCAGGCTCCAGCCAAGTTCCGCCCCCAAGTACCACGTTGAGCTTCACGGCTGGGTATGCAGTGCATTTCTTACCCTGCATATCAACCAACCAACAAAGGATGCGTAAGTGCACGTCAGCCAATCAAAGTTGTGAAATGTTCTGAGAAAACCAGACACATTTACTAGTATAACCTAAGGACTAAAGAGGATCTGACGGTGGACAAAAGAAGCAATCATTAATCTGGTTTGACTACCATACTTTCTTGAACCATAAAACTAGCAAGATTGAATAATGTGGTTTTGTTATATTCACAGCAAAAGTTGCAGGCTACACAGTAGGAACACATGAACCAAAAGAAACCAAATTATACAGATCATTACCACGGAAACAAGATTCTGCCTGCAGAGCAATGATAGAGATGTACCTTAAGGACTCCAGCAGCTGACAATATCTGTTGGCCATGGCAGATCGATGCGATTGGCTTTCCATTATCTGCGAAGGCCTTCACCAAGCTAATGACTTTATCATTCAGAGCAAGATACTCTGGAGCCCGCCCGCCAGGAATCACAAGCGCATCATAGCTTGAAGCATCCACACTTTCAAATGATGCTGTCAAAGTAAAATCATGACCAGGCCTTCTCACTGTAAGTCTGATCACCTTCGAAATCATGAATGGCTGTCGGGCACTTCTCCCCAGCTCCCTTATCAGGGCAAACAGCATCGACATGGCAGCCAAGAGCTTGAAGAGACTGGAATGGGACCATAACCTCATAATCCTCCATGTAGTCCTATTAATCATGCAATTAAGAAAAAATGATTTCAGCAGGGCAGTAACTACTTGTGATACATAAGAACATGTATTTTTCTCAATACATAAAGATTAAAAGGTGTATACAAATATGGAAATACTTAAGAACATGTATTTTTCTCAATACATACCCCACAGAGGAACAGTATTCTCTTGTCTGAGCCTGCCACTGAACCTCCAAGTGCTTTGACAAATAGGCTGATGAATTCAGGATGAGAATCATAAGTCGCTGCAGTGATGAGATTGCCATCAGCAGTACATTTTGCCATTGTATCAGGTTCTTCCCATTTAGCACCAGCAGCAACCAAAACTGGTTTAACAGCTGGATATGCTGTGCAGGTACGGTTCTCAACTACTCTTGCTGCTGCTAAAATCAACTGTCCATGACAAACTGATGCAATAGGTTTCTTAGCATCAGAGAACTTTCTGACTAGGTCAAGCACCTTTCTATCCATTGCAAGATATTCTGGTGCACGTCCTCCAGGAATTACCAATCCATCATATTCACTAGCAGTAATCTCATCAAATGAAGCGTTTAGTGTGAAATTATGACCTTTTGTCTCAGAGTATGTCTGCGTGAAATATGCAAATGGGAAAATGAGTGTTGGCTTGTCAGAGCAAAGATAAAGAATAAGGTAACACGGAACAAATAAAAGGAGTAACACTACTATTTATTCTTGCAGCTGTTGTTAATGCAAACCATATCAGTGTAGATGCAACAGGAAGTAAGCAAGAGAAGCATGACAGAGCAGTGTTATTGATCTACAATACAACCAGGGCCTCAAGGACAATTATACTATAGAAAGCAACCCCATTTGGGATCATATTCTGCAGACAGGGATATAAGCCAGATAATTATCTCCTAGACAAGTATACAAATATGTGATCATACATGAACTCCAACAACTACAATTCAAATCCCTGGACAAATCTTTGTTATGGTCACTAAATATGTAGAATCTTACATGAAAATAGTATATGGGAATCAGCAATACACACAAGTTTGGAATCCTTTTACATTTTACAATGGACATTGTAGATTTACAACACACTCAACAGTTCTCCCAATGTTTAAAATGCGATTAAATTAAGAGACCCTGCATCATTTTTTTACATTTAAAGTGCAGGTCTCCAGCAGCTGTGTGTCCTCAAACTAGTTCATCCTGAATACAACCTTCAGAAGCAGCCTTTTCTAATCTAAACAATCAAAAGGTTAAAAATATTTCACCTACCCAGGCAAAAGAAACAAGTACAGTTCAGTCACAACAGTAACTGCACTTCCCTGGAATCTGAATATTATGAGTAGTAAACAAATCAGATGCAGTGTCTTTGCTTAAACAAAAATCAGATGCAGTGTCCAATCTAGTTTATGCAAGCCTCCACTCTTCACCTAACATCTAATAAACACCGAACAAGTTTTCTACACAACTTCATTTGATCCAACTCATCTCACTAGAAGTAAGATCGCATAACTAATCCTAACCAACGGAACCGGACTACGCAAAAACAATTGCACGCAGAGACATCAACACAAGGTACCTGATGACCAATCCCCTGATGGACGGCGGTGCGGCAGATGTTGCCGGCCTTCTTGCTAGGGCAGACGGCATCCACGGACACCCCATACGCTTGCAGCGCTTGGAACGGGACCATGACCTAACCCAGCATCAATTCAAGAACCGATTTTGTTTCAGGAATCAGGATACACCAATCCAGGGTTGATTCTCGATCCAAACACAAGTAGTTCAGCAGGAGGCGAACCGAAAAGAGGGGAAGAAAGAAAGAGACCTCGTAGTCCTCCATGTAGTCGCCGCAGAGCATGAGCACCTTCTTCGCCGCCATCCCTAATCCCCTCACACGCTCGCGACTGCGCAGGCGAGACGCTTCGGCTTGTTTCGTCGAGCTCGGAGTCTAGAAGCCTCTCCTTCGTCTCTACTGTCTCGTCTCCGGGAGTAGTAGTAGTAGTTTTATATATACCACTAGAGAGTCATCCGGAGAACACCTGGCTCTCGTTTGTTTTCTAAGCCTGCTTTTTTTTTTTTTTTTGGCTAACTTTATTTTTTTAGATATTTCATAGTTATCTGGATGATGAATTTATAGTCAGTCAGCAATCAAGATTGTAATTTTGGTCACGCGATGCAGCAAGTATTAGGCCCTCTGCAATGTGGGAAAGTTTTTTTTTTTTTTTAAAAAAAAATATTGTATCTTTCTCTATGACCGATTACTGTAAAATTTCTTGTCCGGTTTCTCGCGAAAACCCTGTGTTTCAAAAGACCCCTCTCCGATCGACTTTACTGGCCGGCAAAGTTTATCTATCTATCAAGAGGGAAGTGAATAGGTGAACCTTGTTGCCATGGCCAACGTCGAAATATCTTTTTCCGATAATTTTGTGATGATCATGATGTACAGATGCTGCACAAGAAATCGTTTACTTTGAGGAACTTGATCCTGTAAATCGTTTACTTCAGTGGCTGGTGGAGATGTCTTCCATGATCTGCATTGCAGCACTCCGTAGGCATTAACAAACTTGCCAGCAGATATTATGCAGATCAGGCAGCACACCACCATGTGATTTCGAGAACTGCGCGATATAATAATGCTCCCGTGTGTAGCGAGGCGAACCTTTTGCACCTACAGGATGCCCAAACTGGTGGTCGCCACTATCCATTGCGTATTTCTTTTTTCAGAAACAGCATTTCAGTAAGTTCAACTGTGCCTCACAAGTGCACAAGAATGGTAAAGCATAGTATCTATCTATAGGAAAAACACTCATCATACAGTCAACCGCTAACAGCAAAAAATGCAGATCTTGTTGCACTTGGGAAGTTGGGAGCTCAGATGCCGATGCAAGGAACCTTGATACCATAAACACATCTCACTGCTATTTAATGGCAAAACTTGTGTTTGCATGCCTGAAAGAAGCAAACTATCATGATTCTTGACTATGCAGCGATTGAAACCAACAAGGCCAACCATGGTATCTCAAAGCATAATGCCAGAATATATACATACAGAACTCATGCATAAGAGCCTCATACAGAGATTGTAAGCAAAAGGCCCCTTTTGTATTTCATTCCAGGCACAAATTGATCAAGGAATATCCTGCTGTTAGTAAGGAAACTAATACAATACAAAGTCTTGAGGATAGGTCAGATATGCTGAACATCACACAGTTGTTTACAAGTAAACCTCAAATCGATTATGAACGCTACCTCGCTTCTTATCTGACCTATAATTATCAGTTATCAGCCTCACAAAATAATAGGCTTTGACACTATCAAAATAAAAGGAAACATAAAGCGCCAGATGGAGTCACCCAAGAGATGCACTAAGCACAGCAGGCATTTCAGCTTTGCCTCAAGCAACAGAACCAATGACAAAACCTAGAGCTCTTTGCCTCAAGCAACAGAACTGACAAAATCTAGAGCTCTTTGCCTCATGCAACAGAAGCAATGATACCATAGCGTTTAAGAGAATACAACCCCTACTTTCCGAGCAAAGTCATCATCGTCGTCGAAATCTTCGTCGTCTTGGTATGCGTTTTCATCTTCAGATTTGTAGTCATGGCCTTCAATTGTCTCATAGTCATCAGACTCACCCTCTCTCTGGTCATAGTTATCTGCCTCTTGATTTCCTTCTGCATCCACTTCAGCAGCATACTCAACCTCAAACTTATCACCATGAGATGAAGATTGCCTGTGTGCATCCACAGGCATATGATCTTCCTCTTTGTACTCTTCGTCACCTGAACCACTCTTGCAATCTGCAGAGCTGGTAATGTTGTCACCACTTTTCTTCTCAGTTTCAACCAGAGAAGCTGTCTGCATGACTGCAACCTCAGCAGATTTCTCATAGTGGGAAGAAGAGTTATTGCCCTGTGCTGCCTCTCTTTTTCTCTGTAAGATGACACTGAGGGGTTTCGGACCCTCAAAATCAAGAGATGCTTCAGATTCCACAATTCCATTTGCCTTCCTCGGCTCTCCCAAGTTTCTACGAGCAGCAAAATGAGCTGAATCCACTGCATCTCTTCTAGCAGAGAGGCCATCTGCATCCCTGACAATAGACACAAGCTCACTTGACCTACGGTGGCTCCTTTCTTGATTTTGTCCAGCCTCCCTATGCCTCCCACCATGAAAATCCATACGCCTAGCTGGAGAAAATCTTTCCCGGAGTCTCCTCCTGTCTCGTTCATCCTCGAAGCGAGTATCAACTCTATCAGGTGATCTTCGAGGAAGCTTTATTCTGGCCTGCAGTCGGGAACTCAGAGTGCTTCCTCGTGGGCCCTGATAGCGATCTCTGTGTGTGTGGTGGCTACCATGTGGCCTTTCTCTGTAGCGTTCATCCCTCCAGTGCCGATCCCCATTAGCCCGTTCTGGGCTAATGGCTGTCGAAGACCCATTTATTCTTCTCCTGCGTAGCTGATGACGTAGATCTGATCCATCTATCTCGTCACGATCAAGCTCTCTGTGGAGAAACCTTCTATCTGGATGGTAAGGTCTATCTAAGCTCCTCTCAGATGATCTACGACGTTTCCTCTCATAGCCATCATACTGTCCAATCCGTCCATTCTCACCCATTCCATTGTTGAACTGCTCACTTTCATGATGGGCCCGAATATCAAAATCAGCTGGAGCATATTCGTAATCTTCTACCGGGTACATATCCCTTCCAAAATCTTCCTCGTCATGTAAATAAGCAGCAGCATCTCCATCATTGTCTACAAGAACATCAAAACCAGGAGAAGACTCCCCCAAAAAATCATCAGCCTCCCTGCTATTCTGTGGCAGGTCATCAGTAGGAGGCATTTCAAAATTTTGGTTCCAGTCTTGGACAGGATCACCCTCCACAGGAACCTGATTCTGATAGTGCATAGGATGATCCTCAGTTGTGAAACTTTTCTTTGCTGCAAGTGTATTACTGGGTGCCTGCTCTGAGTTGGGCCCAGACTTCACTGCATTGGAAGCTACATCAGCAGGAGTTGCACTCACACCACTCTTGGAAACATAAACCGTAGTCCTGTTATCAGTTATTCGGGCCTCTTGCTGCGTTGAATTATTCAGAGCTGCAGCCTCTTCATTCTTTTGAGCCTGGGACTGGTCCAAAGGGAAGGAAGAAACCTTCGCTGCCTGCTCTGCAGGATTATTACCAGCTGTTTGTGGTCCATGATAAAAAGGGCATCTATCACCCTTCAAGCAGTTTCCTTTCTGGAAGTAATAGCATGGGACCATCTGCTTGCCTGAGTTATAGGCACCATAGTGCGCAGAAACTGGAGGTAGCCCAGAAGCTGGGGTACCAAAGAGACCATCAATTGGCTGGAGAAGGCAAAGGAAGGGAAAAAAAAAAAAAAAAACAAAGTTTAGAAAATAATGGTAACAGATAAAATGGGCAAGTGTCTATAAATCTGATGGTAACTATTGAGGAAATGGAAATATACATACCGGGTGGCGGAATGCACACTTAGGATTCAAACAACTGCCATTCAGCCAGTACCAACAGTCTCTAGGGTTCATCCGGGCACCCTCGCTATGACGAAAATCGCATTCATTACCCTAATGGAAGGAATAGAGAGAAATATTAGTTTAAGATTTGATTGGAAGGTCATTAAGAAACAATAGCAGATAAACAAACATGATAATTAGATATTCAATAGTGGGATAGTATTACGAATGGACTAAAATTATAGTCAAATCAAGCCAATCCATGAATATAATGCGACAAGTTGAATGTGCTAACAATATATGAACCAATACACACAAGAAGCAGAGGACAGCCAAGCATGAAGGTCTACTGACACATATCATGCTTTCGCATTGATATGGAGCAAATGTCTATTTGTCTTTTTCACATATATACACTGATAGTGTATACAATAACTTAGGTTGATATGATATTGTACGAAGTTTGGTCAGAATATGATAGCAACCTGCTCCATAAACGCTAATAAAATCGCCAGCATATACCAATCCAGCACGTCCATTGAGGTTCTAGGCATCAGAAAAAGAAAATCTCTCACGGCAACTCTAACATCTAAAACATTGTATCACAAAATTCAGGGTTGATGTACTGGGGACATATAGTGAGCGTCTTCATTTCATCCTCTGAGATTTTTCAATGCCCAGCAACAATAAGCCAAGATGAGTAGATGACACAATTGGACAGGTACATTAACCTGTTCAGGTAGCATCAGAGACATGGAAAATGCACACGCTTGGACCCAGGGGTTATCAATTTATCAAATTATTCAAGGCTGCTCAAATCGCAATTCCACATATCGCCCCTAAACAACATACGCGTTCAAAACCAGAGCAGAATTTGATTTTTTTTTTTTCTTTCACCGCGAGATTATCAGGTACCTAGCGAAGAACCCCCTACCCAGACCCTATTCCCAAACCAAACCTGGGTCCTCCAAGGGGCCTCAATCGCCCAAACCAGCACCAGGAAGGCCGGAACCCTAAGAAACTCGCGCGGGGGCAGAGAAGACCGGCGCGCGGCGCGCGTACGTACCTTCTTGCAGGTGAGCGGCGACGCGAGGAAGTAGACGCAGTCGGTGCTGCGCCGGAGCGCCTCCTCCTCCGGCGTCAGCGGCTTCGCGGCGGCAGCGGCCGCCCGCCCCCCGCGGCGCCGTCCACCTCCATGGCCCCCGTTCCGGAGATGGCGGTGGGCCGCGGGATCCTCGTCCCCTGCCCCGCCCCGCGCGGCGATCGCGGCGGGGGAAACTAAGAGGCTCCTGGCGGCGGCGGCGGCGGGGGGTCGGGGGTTAGATCTACGGCCGCCTCCGGTCCGCGGGAGGAGGCGAGGCTAGGGTTGGCGAAGGCGACGCGGGGGAGGGATGGGCTCGTCTCGTGTTCGTGTGGACTGGATTGAGGAGCCGCCTCTGCCCCTGCCTGCGGAAGGGGTGGGGGTATATGACGGGAAGGGGACAGAGGCAACGAACCAAACCAACGGGCTCCCTCTGTCTAGCCGCTAGACCGCTAGAGAGGCGGCAAGCGTCTGCAGCGCTGCCTTGCGTTGCGTTGCGTGTGCCTGCTCCGATTCGGTCCGCAGCTCCTTCCTTCGGCCTTTCCTTTTCGGCTATGTAGTTTCCGGCTTCCCCATTCACCCTTCGACTCTCAGCTCACTCAGACTCGGATGGTAGTTTTTTTTGATTACCTGAAATTAATCTGGTTTATGTAAAAAAAAAAAGTGTAATGCTATCCAACAACCAAATGTTGGAACACTCGATTTCTCCTCATCCGCGTGCCTACGCCTCTCTCTCTCCGCCCTCTTCCGCTTCTACAATTCTAGTATAAGAAGGTGAAGTCAGGAAAGCAGGGTGGTGGGGATAGCGGGAGGGGCGGTTTCTAGTGACGCTGGGGGCAGCTAGGCTATGTCGAGCAGGGGGCGCCTATGACCAAAGCTCACCGCGGAAGAAGGGGGAGGGGAAGGAGGCCGCGGCAAGTTGGTGGGTGCCAGGGAGAAGGAGAGTAAGAACAGTGATAGAAAAAATTGAGCGTTTAGCCTCCTAAAACACTTGGTTGTTGTATATATAAATCGTAATATTTCTGCATTTTAAACAAGTCTCTAGAGAGTAGTAGGAAAATGGCTACAGTGACTGCTTACCTGGGCCTTAGGGATATGGTTGCATTCTTTTTCCCAGCCAGAAAAACGAAAGTTGGACCAGGGATCGGATTGCTCTGGCAACTATGATTATTTATTTGATATACTAGGATCATGCCCGTGCGTTGCTACGGGTTTCCAAATTCACACGACACTATGTTTTTTTCCAACTAACATATATTAAAGAAATGTCTTGTGCATAATAATTTCAATTTGAGTACAGATATGGAGAACTGAAACATTGTATGGTCAAGTGTCTTCCAAATACAGGTTATAGCTTCTCTTTAGCTAACCGCCTCTTGGGAAGCTAATGACTAAAAAGTCTACCAACACCTAAGCTATTAAGATTCCTCACATTACATTGGAGATATCACCTTTGTGAAAATGCGACCTTTAAGATTCACCTTTAATATAAAAATAATTAACTTATTCAATATAAAAATGGTCAAGTCAAGAGCTATAGGACATTTTAACTAAGCCATGATCAATCTACTAAAATAATTAACTTATTCAATATAAGAATGGTCTAGTAAATTCAATAGGAACACATGCAATGGCAAAACCTTTTCTTGATTTATAGCAATTCATTTCTAGAAGATGTTTATCATTCTCAAAGGACACATTGTGCATGACATGCAAGGCTGAGAGGGCATCAGTCGGGACTTTCTTTAAATGGGTTGTAAGGCCAATGACACCTGAAATCAAACCATCCTAGAAACCTAGACAATGAAGAAACACTTCGTGAATCATGAGACACTAAGCACAGGAAATGGCTTGAAAAAAGTTCAAGATTATTTTCCAGTTCAAAGCTCAAGGTTCCCTATGAATTTCGAAAAACAAAAACAGAAGTTTGAAGTTTAGACACGCAAAAATTCCCAACCTAGAACTTGCTACGAGTGCACTATACATGGATGGAAAGCTTGAATGAATCTCTACAACCTTGTACTTATCATCAAAATTTTCAGGATACCCATTTAATGTCCTCTAAACTAATACTCAGTGATTACTGAACTTTTAGTAATTTTCCTCAAAACTTTCAGTAATATTTACTGAACTATAGTACCCTCAAAACTTTAGTAATTTTCCTTAAAACTTTCAGTAATATTTACTGAACTTTTAGTAATTTTACCAATCCAAAGCTGTGCTTTAATTCTCAGTGACGTCAAACTTTTTTTTGCCCATGAAGAATAAGATAGGAGGCCAGAGAATATAGCGACTTACTACCAAAGGTGCCATTGATGAATACAGTGCTGATGCTCTATGCCTGGATTGGCCGAACCCAAATATTTAACCTGCAGGTGTGTGTAGCAGGACCTGCAATACGTGAACCTTTAGTTATGCGCAAACATTTAACCTGCAGTAAGTATGGGTATATAGCTACATTAAACCAAAAATAGGACCAATGAAATGGCGACGATTGCTCCAGTTTCAATAAAGTTATTCCAGACGTACACAAATGATCCATTAGTTTTGCCTTGATTAACAAATCTAAAATGCTTATTAGTTCCTCTGGAGCGGATCATGCTTATTAGTTTTGTGACTTTTTCCTGCCTCTCCTCTTAATACAATATTAGCTGAAGATTACAAACAAAACCAAAAAGTTTTAAATTAGGAATAGAAGAGTAACCGTTTTATATACTAACAGACATAAGAGTATGATCTTAGTCATTAGAAGCCGAAGTCAACACCAAAACATCAATTGACCATTTTGACACTCAAGGCATGAATAGAAATTAAACTGAATGAGTAATGATAATGAGTAATCAGTAATAGACACATCTGATAGACTGAATGATGGCTTACTTAAAACTTACAGGAAGCTCTCCTTTCCCTTGATGTAGTAAAGTCAAAATAGCCATTTGCTTGAAATAATAACCAACAGATTTCCAAGGAGCACAAAGCATATTGATTCATAGCTAAAAGCCCAAAAGGAGGACATATGATTAGTTTACTGACCATCATATATGGGATTCCCAATGGCTGGTTGAGGCGTACAGTGAGACTCATCAACCCTTCCGGTTGACGAGGCTTGAGCTTGTGTGGAATTAAAGTTGACAGAGAGACATTGATGGAATGTAAATTTCAAGGAAGACAATTAAAATAATATGAGAGGAATCGAAAGGAGAGGGACGGAATGGCTACAGTGATTCTGTCCGTGCAGAAGAGACTGGAACAAGAGAAACTGACACAGGACTAGGGTAAGACCTTCATGTGACGGGGCCGCTATGGCAGAGGCTATGGTGGACTGCATTACCACGGAGGCCGGAGGGGGCGCCGACCTGTTTTTCCCAACCAGAAAAATGAAAAGCGAGCAAAGACGCTTGGACCAGGGATTGCGGCCATGCGCGGTTGCGCTGCGAGGGAGCGGTTCCCAGGGAACCCCGTCCCCGCTAGAGTGTTGGGCGAGCGATTAGCCGGGGAAGCGTGTGATTAGGCGGGTCAATGATTTCTTTATTTATTTTTTTAGTTGTAGAGATTTATAGAACCCAACAAACATTACTTTTCATTAGCAACATGAATATTTTTTTTCATGATGTGCTCATTAGTAAAATTTTTATTTTTATGCCAGCCAGCGGAGGGCAGTGCAGCCTGCTGACCTGCTGGCCTTGCCCACCAGCTCGTGCAGCGGCAGCAGCCTGCTTGCTGCCTGTAGCCGAGTGGCAGGCAGCCTGCTGGCTTGCTGGCCTGCCCACCAGCCCGGCGGCAGCAACCTGCTGACCTGCCTGCAGCCAGCAGTACTACTACTCTACTCTGGGACCTAGTGCTAGGCTAGCAGTGGGGGGTGGAGTCCGGGAGGCAGCAAGGAGTCGGCAACCTTTCGTTCTGCCTGTGGACGATTGCAATATGGATTTAATAGGAGTAGAGATGATAACAATAATTATTTTTATGAGTTGTATCAAGAAAAGACACGAGATTTATTTGTGCTGTACCATTAGCTGTAGGAAGAAGTCTAGGAACAATGGCCTCTTCGTTGCCCCCAAATATGTTCTATATTGTAGCACACTGTTCATGGATTTATTTAAAAAGTTCTTTTAAAATTTCTCATATTACATGAACACGTTTTCAACTTTATTTGTTGAATGCCAGGTAAAAATTCCCAGGTACGCCAGCAATGAGCAAATGACACCAAGCCATGCTCAAAGCGTACCACAGCGTTTCAAAATTCAACTTTTAGCCATCCAACTATTGGTCGAAATTGTTTTTGATCATATAACTCTAAAGCCAAAAATGTATATATTTTGACTAGTGATCTTCGGCTATGTATCTGGTTTCAAGATGGTTTTGCATTTATTGAAAAGAATAAAAAATGATTTGTTTTGTAAAAATTCATAACATCCATTTTAAATCCAATAATTAATGAACCAACAGTTCGAAAGAGGAGCTGCAGGTAACGTAATGATCCACATAAAAAAAATTCCAACATCGACAAATGACAGTTGCACATCTGTGGATGATTCAGGTTACAAAATTCAATGAACTTCAAAGGCAAAATTAGTTTACAAGAATCACATTATTACAGCCCTTGTTTGTAATTCCTAATGTTCATTGGTTTCTTCAGGTGCAGCTCTCTGTCATAAAGGCAAAGCATATCCTATATCACCAAATACAAGAGTAAGTCAGGCCACGAATACAAGATGTAATACCATATGCTGCCATTATTTAAAGGAGTAATTTTGCACACCTAAAGAAAAACAGAAGTGTTTTTATTGTAAGTAAAAGCTTTTTTTCTTTGACATAGATAGTGATCAAACTGAAAATAAGTGACAAGCAAAGTTACAAGGAATTACAATTTTGCATGCTCCATTCTGAAGACATGAGCAAACACATAGAGCAACAATCAAAGTAGTACATGACTACATGTTACAGATATCTGCAAAAAAAATGACTTTGTTTTAACTCAGTGTCCTCACTTCTCTTCTGCTCAGCTCCTAGCCATGATCAGATGCGCTTGTTAAAACCTATAATAACCACAGTTAAAATATAGAAACCCCATCTTTTTTCAACGAAAAAGAACAGAGAACTTTTTTTCTTCATTAGCTTGATCTAATCAACAAGCATGAAGGATCTCATATTACTAAGACTTGCTACCTGGAACTGATAGGTTCAGTATTTCATGGTTGATCAGATTGCACAATTAAGTGACAGAAATCCATGTTGCTGAGAACATCAGATGAATAAACTATTCACTCAGCAATTTCAAGAACCATAAAATGCCAATTTCATTCCTAAGGTACAAAACAGAGGAATGCATTGAAAAGGTGAAGAAGAATAATAGCAACTCCAGAATCAAAGACAAACAAATAATCTATTACCATGTATGGGACAAAGTTTAACCAAGCATAACTTTTGCTCATAGTTTAGAGAACCACAATCTTGTGGTTCACATGAAAAGTGCAAGTCTATATAGCTAAAACCAGATCTTCTTAACATTTTACGAATAAAGAGGGCCAATAATAGAAACGGTAGATCAATCAACACGATTGCAACGACTAGTCCTAAAGAGACTGTATTCTTTCAATTTAGATGCTTCATGGCACCATGCACCTGGCAAAGCCAACCAAACTTTTCATTTAAATAAAAACAAGAAGACCACAACAAACCATACAAAACATAATTTGTAGTAACAAGCCATAACAGCATCAAGCTACTATAAAAATAAAACAATACAATGCCTGAAACTAGTTTTGATATGAACTGCTAGCATTTTATGTTTTTTACACTAGTGTAACTCCTAAAAACATGTTGAATAAATTCAACATTCATCACCGCATACATAAAGATCCCTGTTTATCAATTTTTGTTAACAACACAAAAAAAAAAATTCTACAAAATCTAAACTACTATGGAAGTTTACAAGTTTCCAAATAGACATGTGCCATTTTGCACTGAGAGCAAGTCAAAAGAATGAACACACATCCTAAAGCGGTGGTAGCTCCCATGAACTTGACCAAAAAAAAGTCAATTAGTTGGTGATAACTCTGATAATGGACCAGCTAAAACAACTTCTTTCACAGCCATACACATCTACTGTATCCAGAGCTCGAAAATAGGTCAATAATTTGAAACCAAAAGGGCTCCCTAAAATCATGACTGTTAGGGGGAAAAAACTAATATCTTACTGCTGATTACAGTGGACAATTGAACATAGATGTAAAACTAGCTTGTAGAAAAACAATCGAGCACAATTGAACTAATTGGTACTAAACCACAAAAAAAAAGGAATATCAATGTTTATTTCAGTATCACAAAAGTTAAAAAGGAGTTTCATCAGGACAGGACTCTATTCATTCATACATTCATTAGTCATGAGCTTGGGGAATGGCCTCATAGCCTCATAGGGTACAAAGCATAGCTGGAAGGCACTATGATGCGCGAGTTACTAAACTAGCCGGTCATTCACATGACTCCTGTATCTTGGTTTATCTGGTGTAGTGGTGTATAAGTAGAACAAACAAACTAACTGATAAGTACTGTGTAATAAGCTCAATTCATGAATGGCTAGGTCCACTGATAAATTGATTCGAGAAATGGTGATGTGCCCATGCTGGCAAACATTATTATACTTAAATTAGCGAACTGACGGAGCTTAGAACTTTCTTTTCCCCCTTGTTCAATCTTATCCTAAACCCGAAAAAATGCACAGCATGCAAGCCAGCAAACAACAACAGATCCAAATATTTGATAGCATGCCATTATCCCCTCAAATGGTAACAGCCTAGAACAAAAGGTTACCTTGCGAGAGCGAGCTCCAGCAGGAGGAGTCGACGGCGATGCAGGACCTAAGCCGCGCGCCCGCCACAGCGCTGTGCAGCGGCATTAGCGTCTCCAGCCCCGCCGACGCCGCGGCCGCCGACCTGCACCGAAAACCAAACGGCCGATTTGAGCGCACGCGCCGAATCCCATCCTGATGATGAATAGCCAGGGAGTTCGGTTGGGCTACCTGCGGAGGATCCGGGCGGACCGGGCAGCAGAAGGCGAGGCAAGAAGAAGGCAGTGGCGCTCCGAGGACGCGGCCGGTAAGGGGTGGGTGCGTACCGCCGACCTCATGGCGACGGCGGCGGCGGCGGCTGTGCGCGATAAAGATGCCATTTCCTCTTCCCCTGCCTTCTCGCGTCGGTGTCGAAGCAAAACCTCGTGGGGGTCGGAGAGGCTAAACCCTAGGCACTATTAGGTTTGGGCTGGCCGGCCTTCATGAGGATTCAGGAGGGCTTTGTATGGGCTGGAGCTGGAAGAAAATTGGGTGGCCCATGAATTGATTCGCGAAAGCTGAGAACAGATTTGCTAGTGTTGAAAAAAAAAAAAAAAAAAAAAAAAAAAAGTGTTCTAATAAAAAGGAGGAGGAGGAGGCTGGAACGTTAAACATAAGCCTCGTTCAATTTTCTAGGAGCTGGAACATCATGACAAACGCAATGATAACACAATCCAGGTCAAAGATTTGAAGTGAATGAACCAGAACGGGGCTAGTACAAAAACCTCCTTTTCTCATAATGCATCTAGATTTTATGCCATATTTTATTTGTGTCATATAGAAACTAAATAAAAATAGAAGGATCTACGATGAAACAAGTTCATACGGGTTATCTGAAGATACATAATTAAAAGTTTGTTTGGTCCAACTGTGAATTGTGAGAAAACTGTTGTTGTAAGCTGTGGAACCGTTATGAGTTGTAACGTGAAAAACTGTTATTGTAGTTTGAGGAACTGGTGTGAATTATGAGTTATGGAAACGCTATTTTTCCCCAAAAATAAATCCATGACAACAATATAAACGTGGTGGTAGTGTGGCGTGGTGAAATAAGTCAGCCCATGGGACTTCGTCGATATCATGGCGTGATGGTGTATAGTTTGTTAAAACAGCTATAAAATCTTCTCTCTCCACAGCTGCATCTCCATTTCCACCTATTTGGAAAAGCTGGAAGTAAAAAAAAAAAAAAAGCAAACCCTAATCATAAACGTAAAAACTGTTAAATTTCATAGCCTGGTTCAATTGTGAGAGATAACTCAGCTATATGCCGTGACAAAAATATAAATTGCTCGGTTAAAACAGCTATAAAATCTTCTAAGATTTTTTTTTTTTGAAATGGATATCAATTTGGAAAAGCTCAAAATCAAAAAAAAAAAAATAACCTGTGTTAACCTCATAGCCTCTATTCATAGAGATCATATTTGTTTGCTCCAAGAAATTTTTTTAGATGGATATCAATAATCAATAAAAAAAAACCTGTGTTCTTCCTTAGATCATATCTGTAGCTCTAAGAAATGTTTAGATGTGAAGCTAAGATCATATCTGTGTTCTTCCTTAGATCATATCTGTAGCTCTAAGAAATCTTGGATGTGAAGCTAGAGGCACATCGAGAACATTCACATTAATCACTTTTACCATTTTTAAGTACAGACTGCAAATCACAGATAGATCTTGGCAAAAAGGCTTTTACTGTTTATTGTTCCTCTTGTGAGTGCACAGATGATTCCCCTGTCACAGCCTCCCGATTTGTAATCCATGCACAGGGAATAAATTTCAATAGGAAGGCACATAATTCAATCCATTTCAAGTGATGCTTGTGTCCTAGAAAAGCACGTGATTTGGAATTGCAAATAATATCTGAACAGCCAATGACAAACCCAACTGTTTGAAAGAGGAGGTGCAGGTAAGTCATGGATCCACATAAATAAAATTCAAACATCGACAAATGTAGTTGCACATCTATGGATGATTCAGGTTACAAAATTCAATGAACTTCAAAGGAAAAAATTAGTTTACAAGAGTCACATTATTACAGCCCCTGTTTGTAATGCCTAATGTTCATTGGTTTCTTCAGGTGCAGCTCTCTGTCACAAAGGCAAAGCATATCCTATATCACCAAATATGAGCAAGTCAGGCCAGGAATACAAGATATTATACATGCTGCCACTGTATCAAATGGAGTAAGTTTGCACGCTTAAAGAAAAACTGAGGAATTTTTTATTGCAAGTACTAGTGTAACTTTGAAATGCATGTTGAATAGATTCATTATTCATTGTTGGATACATAAGATCCCTGTTGATCAAATTTTGTTAACATTGCAAGAAACAAAAGGTTATACAAAATCTATACTGCTATGTTAGTTCACAAGTTTCAGATTGACATGCTCCATTTAGCACTGACAGCAAATATGTCGAAGAATGAACGTGTAAGGTAGTAGCTACCATGAAGTTGACCTAAAACAGTCAATTAGTTGGTGATAACTATGATATTGAACCAGTTAAAACTTAAAACAGCTTCTTTCACAACCACACACATCCATAATATCCAAAGCTCGAAAATAGGTCAGTAATTTTAAGCTAAAAAGGATCCTTAAGATCATGACTATTGATTAAAATAGAAAAAAAAAAAAAAGCTAATGGCTTACTGCTAATACCAGTGGGCAATTGTACATAGATTTAAAACTAGCTCTGTAGAAGAACAATCAAACATCAATGTTTGTTTCAGTACCACAAAGGTTAAAAAAGGAGTTTCATCAGGACAGGATGCTATTCATATGTATTCATCAGTCATAAGCTTTGGGGAATGGGGATTGACCTCATAGGTGCAAAGCACAGCTGGAAGACACTAAGATGCACTCGTTACTAAAGTAGCCAGTTCATTCTAATTACTCCTGTATAATGGTTTATATGGGTAAAGGTAGAACAAACAAACTACCTGATGAGTACTGTGTAATGAGCTTAGTTCAAGAATAGATTGATCCAATGAGGAATTGATTCGAAAACGCTGGCAAAACGTTACCGTTAAATTAGCGATCTGACGGGGTTTGGACTTTTTTTTTCTTGTTCAGAAAATACACAATCACAAGAAAATGTTGCAAAGCATGCAGCACCCAACAACAGATCCAAATATTTGACAGCAAGCCGTTAGTCGTCAGATTAGTAACGAGTTGGCAACAGCCAGAACCAACGGTTACCTTGTGAGAGCGAGCTCCAGCAGGAGGAATCAACGGCGATGCAGGACCTAAGCCGCGCGGCCGCCACCGCGCTGTGCAGCGGCATGAGCGTCTCCAGCCCCGCCGACGCCGCGGCCGCCGACCTGCACCAAAACCAAACCGCCGACGTGAGGGCACGCGCCGAATCCCATCCGGACCAATCGCCACGGAATCGGTTGGCTACCTGCGGAGGATCCGGGCGGACCGGGCAGCGGAAGGAGAGGCAAGGGGAAGGCAGTGGCGCGCCGATGACGCGGCCGGTAACGGGTGCTGAGCGGGCCGCCAACCTCACGGCGACGGCGGCGGCGGCGGCGGCGGCGGCGGCGGCGGTGGCGGTGCGGGACAAAGATGCCATTTCCCCTTTCTTCTTCCCCGCAGTCTTCTCGCTCCGTGTGGTAGCAAAACCTCGTGGGGTTGGAGAGGCTAAACCCTAGACGCTACATGGTTTGGGCCGACCGGCCTTCATCAGGAAGAATTTGTATGGGCCGGAGCCCAGAGGGGTGACAAATTTAGGTGGCCCATGGATGGATGCGAATAGGTCAGACAACTTCAGTTAATGTAGCTCTGAATTTCCTACGCACTAATCAGTTCAAATGCCATTTTCTTCTAGGTTATTAAACAGTCAGGTACGTGACTCTTGTTGATTTCATCCTTTTGAAATTAGGAACAGGGTAGCGAACATAGCATTTCCTTGCTCTCAATGTGACCTGCTGCTGGAAAAATGATGATTTTATCATCACAATGGTATCCTGATTCCTCACTTGTTCCATAAATTTTTGCAGCTTATAATTGTAGGTTGAAGTAAGTACTTTCGCATTCATCTGCGCTAGCGAAAGAGGGAGAGATATTTCCATTTTCTTCATTTAAGGCTTGTGTAAAACATTCTAGATATACACCCTGGTTTAAGGATGTAGGTTTAATTTTCAATATGTTATCCAAGAAAAAGGAAGTAGAAGTCCTTCATGGCTTTACCATTTTGGTTCAGAGACGAAGCAAGTGTTGCTTGATTGGACGAGATTGCTGAAAAAATATTAGGTGCTCAATTTGATTTTTTTTTTTTTGAAAAAAATCGACTAGCTTAAAGTATTCAGCCACCCTAAAAGTTCATCTACTCCTATTTAGTGATTATTCAGAATATGGTTGTTTCCTAATTCTTTTTAACAAAAAATGATGCAAGCAATGAAGGAAGACAATGCTGAATTTTGACTAAAGATGCATTTCGAATTTCCTAATGGAACTATGTGGTGTGTGTATAACAATTGTCTCCACTTTTCTCTTCTCATTGTGTACATGTCTCCTTTTGTATGTACATATGGCAAATCTGGGAAAAAAAAAAAATGCCTCAAGGGAAATGGTGAGGCCTAAAACTCATAACAAAAATTGGTGCCAATTTGGATGGATAAAGTCACATATTTTTCTTTTATAATTAGAATTTTTACGTATCTAAAAAGGTTACTTAATGTGGTCCATAGCGTTAGCATAGACAATATACTAATCTCCTATCTATGGACCCACTCCTATCTATTGGACCCATCCATGGCGGAAAGCCAATATACGAGTCCCCTATCTAGTTGACGCATCCATGCGGAAAGCTTATGCATCGAAGGTGAGGCTGCTGGTAGCACAACATGCGGGATGCAACGGACTGATTCAACGGACTAATTCCATTACGATAGCATGGCTCCTCCTTAGCACAATGGAACGTCGATGTTATGAGCGACAGCGACACCGTGGCAACCACAGTACCATCGCCTCATTGAAATCTATACAAGTCAAAAACCAACTGCATTTCTGCGGTCACCAACTCACCATGCATAAAAATAGTTTCCAGACACAGAACAACTGAAACGTCATAAGCTACAGCAGGCTTGCAAACCGGCAGACACAAAACAGCATTACAAATTTCAAACAATCCTCCTGCATTCAAATTATTGCAGTTCATCGTCGAAAGCATGTCGAGGAATCCTCAAATACATAAATAACTTACGAATCACGAGAACAGTTTGAACTAAAGCATTTAGTCTGAAGATTTTGATGCGACACAGGAACGAGTGCCGTGCGAGCTACAAACCAACTAGGATAGAGGTGCTGATACCGATTCCTAAGTGAAACCTACAAAATATCAGTCCAGAGCGGTGGCCTGCACCAGATACAAGTAACAGGGAGTTCCGAAGACGTGCACGGTGTACATGCTAGAGATGACACGGGCGAACATGCGAGCACAGTAGAGCAGGCCGTCATGAACAGTGCTACAAAGTGCCGCAGAATCGTCATGGGAGACTGTAATTGGTAACATGTTAGAAACAAATCTCTTATTCAATAACTCAAGGATTAGAATAACCCCCATCGAGGGAAAAACGAGTGTGCAGTATAAACTAAATAAAACATTAGGATCACGATGCAGTGTTAAGTCAAGAACATGGCAGCACGACTCGTTTTGTTTGTTTGTTGTCTTATCAGCCGGGTTATATGATCAGCCGAAAAGCCCGACTTTTACCATTTTGTTCAATCGACATAAAGTCAGTCAGTCACACAAGTCAACAATTACCTGACACTTTGATTTTACTTAATTAGGGCTTGTTTGGTTAGCTCCAATACGAGGAGATTAGGAGGGATGTGATCCCCACAAGTCAAAACCCCCCATAATCCTCTTCAATCCCCTTGGATTGAAAATTAGACGAACAAGCCCTATTTCTCAGCAAAAGGAATTGTCCAGCAGTATCTAACATTTTGCTGATGCACAGTTTTCAGTAACCCTCAATTCTATGATAGGATATATCCATTTGTTCGCTTCTCCTAACCAGTTAGTATTTCTGAATATTTTAGGTTTACATTTTACTAGTTGTACTTCTAACCTGTTAGCATTCATAACAAAGATGGAAGTCATCTGTCTAAAATGGCTTCCTGAGTACTAAAATTTCATCATTGCTTAGCTGCAAGAAATCATTGGCTTGATTTTTTTGGGAAAATCCAGAGAAATTTTAGTTATTCATCACAATGGCCTTTATCTGAAATTCAGGCTTTATGCAATAAAAATATAATTTCTTATAGCAACTCCAGAGGGTCAAGGTTTAAGAATAGCATATAAGGACTCTTTCTGGCATTATTAATCTGCCAGGGAACACTCGTCCTTTCCTCAGTAATGGGGGAACTGCAGCGCAACCTATACAGCTATAGTTCCACCAGGAAGATATCATGGAAAGTCATCATATAGTTTAGGTTAACACCGAACAGGTTGCTCCAGACAAGACCATTTAATTGGATAAATATGTCATCCCTACACCTTACATAAACTTTCAGACATAATAACCCAGCAACTAAAATCATCTGCGGACTATAATAAAATAAGGTCACAAAGGTTACCAGAAAGAGCTCGGTGTATCAATTTTTTAAGATAGGTAGCGTGGATCGTTTCCTGGCTTTCCCATCTTATGCACATCCTCAGGTGAAAGTATCTTGATGTACCATACACTATTCACAAATGACCTGCATTGAGTGAGCAAAGCTCAGTTTCAGGCGATCTACAACTGGCATGCATAATGACACACATACTAAGATTTATATGTTACATGCATCACTTTACATAGACCAGAAACATCAATCCATATCACAAGTAAATTATATTTTGTATTGAAGTGAAAAAAAATGACCATGGGAGGAGGACCTTCCCCAGGTGTTGCACTAAGACAAAACAACTCATCCGCACAACCGAGATGACCCCCCGAAGCCTAGTTACCAGACCGTGACAATGAAAGCCATTGGCTAATATGGCATCCTGACTCCTGTATTGAAGTATCATAAATCAAGGGCTATGGTGGATTTATCCTGAGTATTGAATGCATATAATAGATGCATGGCAGAATCAAATAAATGTAGATCTGTTTGAGATCATGAGGAGCCATTGAACAGTTTGAAAATAACATGTAGGTCCATTCAAATGCAAGCATTGACGAGGAGGTTAATGGGCAATTGAGTAAAAAAAAATGCCTATGCAAATGAAGCCAAAATTTCAACTTAGTATAAAAGTGTAAACTATGCTGTGTGATTGTTTCTAATACGTTGTAAAGATTTATGACAAATTCAAATGTTTATACTACTGAGAACTCACAAAATGAAACTAGAATTCTAGTGATGGATTCTTACTCCCACGGGTCGTCTCCAAGGAGAAGCACATCGTTCTCCCTGTCGACAAATACAAGCTGCCAGCCTGATCTATCAGGGTCGTCCAACTGACCCTTAATGCCGAACATCTGACCCAGTTCCTCTCGAAGTTCAGCATAATTAGAGAACCGGGTGATGTCCAAGGATCTCCCAACTGATCCTGACTTGTAAACCTGAATTTAATGAAATGGTTACATGAGGAGGGTATTACATTTGTTTTTAGTAGACTCAATTACACTCACCTTAACAAAAGTTCTAGTCGTCGGATCATTCTCTCCTGTATTTTGCAATAAACCAGAAGAGTCATCCAGACAACCATACATTGGACTTTGCAGATATGTTGATCCAGAGGGAATCGCTGATATATTGTTATCCGCAACATTTGAGGCCATAGGAACCATATTGTACAGTAGGGAGGAAGAGTCAACTTGAGGGCTAAAAAGAGGGACTGGTTCTGCACATCACGACCAATTTTGTTGTCAACAGAACCATCTTTGCTAGTGGGTGAGTTAAGAGAACCCGAGCCCCCAAAGGACATCGACTGTGAGCCCATAAACTTTTGCTTCCATGCCTGTTGCTGCTGCTGCTGCTGCTGCTGCTCGCTAACTACAGGTTGGTTGAATCTAGACAAATCCACAGATTTTGAACTTCCATGAAGGAAGTTTGATTCCAGCATGTTTTCATTGCTGCTAGAGCTGATGAAGCTGGAAGAGTTGACATTAGGATCAGAAAAGCCAAATTTTTCACGCAAATGGCTTGGTAATGATGTTGGACTCGGAAGAACCGTACTGCTAGGAACTTGATACGGTTGATCTGGTTGAATCTTCTGCTTCTGGTCATTATGAGCATGCTGCATCTGCTGGAGTTGGTGGAGCTGCTGCTGAATAGCACTTGGGTTGAGCACGGACTGAATATTTTGAGCATCAGGACTAACCATCTGCGGTTGGCTTGCTTGCTGTAGTATTTGTTGCTGCAACAGTGGATTGAGATTGCACTGCTCCTGTGGGGATTGCATAGGCTGTTGAAGGTGTAGGAATTGCTGCTTCAGATAACCACCAGACTGGGAGGCAGCTGCGGCAGCAACCACTGCTTGATACTGTTCATGGTCATTGCTAAGTAACGATGGATGGAGTCTCTGTTGCCCCCAGGAACCTATACCGGGTGACTGGAAGTTCAAAGACTGAAAGCCCCCTTCACCAGCAACTCCTCTCAGCCACATCAAAGCATTGCTGTCATCTTAAGTGTAATATTATGATTAATAAAGACATAATAATGAGAATGAAAGGCAATGACAACAATGACACAAGTTGTCTAATACATAAATGAAAAGTTTCAGCAAATAAAAGAAATAGCATGTTCTATCTTCTAATTTCCACTGAAGCCAGATGCAAATTAAGAAAACCTCAGTCACTGAACTGCCAGATTACTTCAGCTAAGGTCAACAACATATCATTATGTCAAGTTTCCTCAGCCAATTACTGGATGTAAAAGCATCTATGTAACTTTTTTCAATTTTTCTCTAGTAGCTATATGAACAAGCTTCTACTAAAAAAAAACTATTGCTCTCGCTGGCTGTCTTCCAGTGTGATCTACTAATCTGGCAGTGAAATGAATACCTAATTATTAGCACTAACAGTAATAATGCAGGAAAATGGCTCCAACACCAGAGATGCTGGACTCAATGTGATAGTAACAAGCATGAGTATTTGAAGTGTACCATGAAGAGCAGCAACTCCTGAATACCAAGGATGCTTAACTCGCAGTGGGAACAGGGATGGATACATAGGAAAGGTTGTCAGTGGCTCAATTTCCCACAGAGAAACTCTAGGTGGCCTTTCTCCTGCTGTTGATTCATCCCAACCAACCTGTGTTAATAATATCAGTGACATAGTGGTTAGGGAATACTTCGTGGTATCAAAATTATTCACACTGCTGGAAATGGCGCCTCGGGGGGGGGTCTTGGGGGGCATTACGACTTTATGAGCTTATGACATAAATGAGAACAAAGAGTTTTGTTGGGAAAAAAAAGAACAAAGAATTCACAATAGAAATTTACTCTCTTGCCAAAGAATGAAAATCTGGCTAGTGCAAAATATCAGAAAGTGATCAAAGCACATAATTATATGCTTGAGAACCAGAAGAGCGAATGTGAAGAACATGGCAACAAAAACATGAAACAGGACTTAAAAGAGTACTAGTTATTACCAATTTGAAATAAGGAGTATGAACCGCCATGCAAAAGAAGAGTAAAATCATAGAGAGAACCAAGGAGACAGCTAAAAGAAGAAAAAAAACTCTTACCTTCACTGATCTCCAATAGGAACTAGGCCAACGCACTGGGTCAGCATCACTCACTTCTGTTATTGTCCCCATGTACCTGGAGTTATTTAATACCTTATTTATGAGTTTATTTCGTAATTCCCGAACATAAAACTGCAAGTCTCATGGATATATATTCTTTTGCCAAGAATCAGAAGGAAATTTTAGTACTGCTGCCTCACCTGCGGACACTAGATTCCTCAGTCTCAAACAACATCCTGAATCGCATCCCAACTGATATCCGCGTGTGAAAAACAGCCTTGATATATTTCGAAAGGGGTATAACAAATTCTGATGGACTTGCCCTGCAAGCACATTTTCGAAAACTGTAAATCTGTAATATAGGAAACATATAATGGTCATTTGCTAATTAAACAGTTACCTAGGATTATAGAAAATTGTGAAGCGGCTGTTTGTTGCAGCAGCATGAGCTGCTGCTGCAAGGAGTCCGATGTGCATGCTGTCACTCGAAAGAACAGAAGAGGGCATCACAGTCTGTGGGCGGCTGGCACGTCTAATTCCAAGCAAAAGCTGGTTTTTCTCATTCCTAAATTAGTGCAAAAAGAGTAAGTCCTACTGAATTAGAAACAAAAAAAAGAGCGGTGCAGCATTGAAACAATGGAACAAACCATATGAATAGCACAGAATCTCCAGCAACAAGTCTCTTAGCACTGACAAACACACTCCAGCCTGTAGTCAGCAGGTGTCTTTTGGGCTGGCCTGTGAAAAGAAGCCTTTAGTGAAAAGATTGTAACATTGAATCATTCAATCTGTCAACAACAACTGAAGAGCTGGCAGCCCCATTACACATATAGCAGATGGGTCCTCATTCATGAATGCCACTGACGCTTGTAATCAAACTTATCATTTACTGGGATACTAAGTATGGTCTGGACTGACGAATCAACCACAAGCAAACTAAAAACACTGTGGAAGGTTAGGTCTTTTAAGAACCAAGGTGTGGCATACTTGTACTATATTTAGAAGTAATGCACATCAGTTCAATCCAGAGGCCCATGTGCAATTTTGGAGAACCTCACTCCTACGGATTCAGAAACATCTGAGGAAATTTTCCTGTCAAGTGTCAATTGAAACTTGGCAACTTAAACTTAATCCAGTACTGCACTATCCTAGCATATTAAAAAAACTGAAAAGGTTTCAATGTAGTATCCAAATTAATGTCTTTGTTTTTGTAGTTTGTGTACCCTTGATTGTACTGAAACAGTCAAATGAAGTGGTATTTTCACTGACACTGCTCAGAAATAGTCACACTAGGCAATATCTTGAGAAATGTTTTAATAACCAATCAAAAAAATAAAATGGCTATTC
Organism: Chrysopogon serrulatus; assembly: GCA_015844335.1. NCBI lineage: Eukaryota > Viridiplantae > Streptophyta > Magnoliopsida > Poales > Poaceae > Chrysopogon > Chrysopogon serrulatus. The sequence goes on along the minus strand of JADLZL010006996.1, from coordinate 48,262 downwards.
GGATAACAACTGATAACATATGAAATGAAGAAAAAGAAGAAAAAAGAAGCTTAAAGAGTGGCGTTTTTATGGATATTGTCAAACTTGCCTCGGAAGATATGCCTGAACTTCCACTCGACATCATGAATATCCCGTGCAATAAGCTCCTGTGCTGGAGGCTGCTGTGTGAAATCCTACAAACCACACTATACCACCTGTTATTGGCAACAGCAAACCACACAATCCATGCAGGCGAACAAAAGGAACACCACCCAAAATACACACTCATCACACCAGCGGGGGGAAGACGCGCTCGGCCGCACGACGGGGCACAGAGAACCCGCCATGCGTGCTGGTGTCGCTCGCAGTCAGCGTCTTGCAGAAGTAATTCGTCGGCTGCTTGCTCATGATTCCCATCTCCGCAGGCAGGTACGCGTCGTTCTGCTCTTGCTGCACAGACGAACACAGCCGACACAGCATATATATATAAGAACTCAAGGAAACCGACAGCCATCCGAAGCACAGCACATCACAGCGACGAAGAACCATGAAACCCCCGGTGCCTTACTGGGTTGAGCGGCTGCAGCGTCATCTGCGCGTACACTTCATCCGTCTCCACATCCGCCTGCATGTAGAAGCATATATTCGAGCTCAGCTTAGCGGCCGTATATTGGGTAGAGGAAGGGAGCGGACGACGAATCGCCGCATCTAAGGAGTGTTTTGAGGGAGAAGATCGCGCACATGCATTGTGACATCATGGAGCTGGCAGATCAGCTGCGGCGGCAGGTTGGGGTAGTTGGGGATGTGCCCGTCCACCTCCTTGTTCGTCGACGCTGCCACCTTCACACGCGTCCACACGCAGTATTAGCTTCGTTAGGCAGAAACGCGAGCGAGAGCGATCAAAGCAAGCGCACCCGACGAGGTCGAGCCGTCGAGGCGAGGCAAAGGCAAAGCAAACAACACCTCGCACGCAACGCAAGGCAACTCCCACCCAGCGTACGCGTATGCGTATGCGTATGCAGGTGGTGGTAGGGCTTGTAGCCCAGCACCACCACCAGCAGCAGCAGCAGCGAGGCCAAGCGAGGGAGACGGCACGAGTGAGGAGTTTTGACTCACCTGCTCGCTGTGGCCCTGCGGGAAGTAGACGACGCGCGTGCCGACGGTGGGGAGGCAGACGAGCGGGCCGGCGCACGCGTGCCACAGCTCCGAGTTGAGGCACTTCTTCTCTGCACATCACACGGCGCGGCCAGCCAACGTAAGCAAAACCGAATCGATTCCGAAACCAACAGCACAGGCACAGCACAGGGAAGCGAAACCTAGCCAGTAGCTAGGCTGCCAGGCCGACGACGCACCTTCCTCCGGCGGCGGCGCGGGCGGCGGCGGCGGCGGCTGCCCGATGCTGGCCGCGGACGAGGAGCTCATCTCCCACGACCGGCCGTGCCGGGGGGGACACCGAACCCTAACCTCTACAGGCTACAGCCTCCTCGCGAATCCTCCCGAACCCGCATCCATCGCCCCCCTTCCCGCCTTCCTCAAATCCGCCGCATTCTGCACCGAGCCGAACCGACGCTCATTCACCGGAGGCAGGCAACGGTACGACCGGGTGCGGGCCGAGCCGGGACGGGACGCCTACCTCGTCAGCTCACCCGAGCTCGGAGATCGCCATGGTGCGTGTGGGGGGAGAGAGAGAGAGAGAGAGAGAGAGAGGGAGAGGGAGGTGGTGGGGCTGGGAAGAGGGGTGCACGGAGAGAGAGCCTGAGATGGGGGGGGGGGGGACTGGTCACTGGTAGGAGGAGGAACCGAGGAAGAGGGGGTTGGAATGATTAGGTCTGGGGCATTTAAGCGAGCAGCGGGCGAGGGGGGGCGAAGAAGCGTCAGCGTGTGCGCGTGTGCGGGCTGCGGCCGGCGAGACTGCGAGTTCGTCGCCACAGTGCCGCGCGGAGTGGAGTGGCTGGAGACTCTGCCCGCCGCTGCGCCCAGGCAAGCCCAGTTTTGAATAATACTAAAGCGTACTGGCGTACAGTACTAGCAGCGGAGGAGGAGGAGGAGGAGGAGGAGAGAGATGTGTGTGTGTGTGGGCGTGCAACCGCAACGGCAGTAGCAATAATTAATAAAAAAGAAAGCTGGAAAGCGAGCCGTGGGAGTAGCATTAAAAAAGCCGTATTTCATGGGCTCATGTAAGCGGCTGTCGGGGGTGCAAGCGACCCGACCCGGTCCGCTGCAGTCAGTGATGCCACGGACCACGGCACGGCAGCCTCGGCCGGCCGGTCGTCGTGATGGTCGACGGTCGTGCTGGACCTGCACCATCTACACTGGGACACCCTGGCCATCCAATCCACCAGTCCACACTTTTTTTCACTCCACCACCCCGTGGCCAAATCCAATTATACCTCCTCCATGAACGGAATTTGCCAAATACAAACGAAAGTCTCGGGAAACAAGGCCGCCTCCATGGACGAACGGAAACGGACGGAGGGACGGATGGATGGATTGACTGGTCACTGGCGACCGTGTGGGCCAACTCTGTTGCCCGCCAGTGCCAGTGCCCGGCACCATCCCGAACCACCATGCCTCGGCCTGCCTCCGAATCCTGCTGCTACGTTGTTTGTCCAGTTCAAAAACCTGTTGGCATTTCGAGATAACGTAATTTTTATTATTCGCGAATTCGCGTGGATTTCAGGGGGAGATTAGCTAGTAGCTACTACTAGTCCCATGGAGAGTAGCTGTTGCTTTTGGTTGTTGGTTTTTTTTTCATGTGGAAAACTGTGCGCGGAATAGATTCTTGTCCACGAGCGCGAGCGATCCGAGCGATCTCTACTACAGTACTACGTGTAGGGTGTAGGGGTACACTATTATGCTTGGTGGTGCGGAGACCGATGGAGCAGGATCTCGTGAGGCTTTCTTGGCACACTATCATCTGCGTGGTTTGGTTTGGATTTTTGTTTGCCTGCGTCACCTTTGCCATGCCTCGCTCTTCTCCCTGACAGAAGCGGCAAAGCTCCCACCGTGTTTTCCGAGCACTCCGCAGGGCACAAATATCTCCTAGTAGTAGCAGCTGCCTTTTTTCTGTGATCGATCCATGGATCGGGCCTACACCTACCCAGCCTTTTCTTCCCCGGGAGCAAACGACGTGGACGGAGAATTGGATGGAGATAAGACCTACACCCCTACCCAAAAAGCCTTTTCTTCCCCGGGATAAATACAAATATCGATCGATTAGTATCATAATTAGTATTATCGAAAAGATCTTTTTATCTAGATAGAGATATAAATATTATACCAAATCGCTAACCACTAACCAAAACATTATCTATTTTGGGACTGAGGGAGTAACCACTAACCATATGGGAGGGAAGCAGCTAGTAGAGTACAACCGCCGCCGCTCTCGCTCGGACTCTCGGTGGATGTCAATGGCATCTTTCCTGCTGTGCTGCGACGACGCCCCCAGGTATAAAAAAAATCTCGCGTGTTGCTTTTAGCGGCGCGCAGTGCGTCCCGGTTTGGCCGCGCACTCACGATCGATCCTTGCCGCTTGGATCCACCACCCCCTAGAAGCTATAGAGATCTTTAGGACTATACAGTGTACTACTAGTACTTATTAGCGCAAATAGCTATATGACGATGGCAGAGAAGCTGCCCTTTGTATTAGAAACAGATACGTACATCCACTGTCTTGAAATAAATAAAAATCATTTTCGGATTACCTAAAAATTAATATTTTTTAACTTTAACTGATTATATATACAAATAATAAAAATATCTTTAATATATAATTAATATCATTAGATAGATCGTTGAAAATCGTATAACATCCTTCTTTCTAGAATGGGGGGATTCAGCTCCTTCAGAGCATTTTTTGAGCTTTTTGATAAAGGTGTTTTTGGAAAAGATGTAGCTCCTCTAAATAGATCCATTTATATATAATACTAACAATGTTAAGTTTTGGGTGTACGGTCTCATCGTTTATACTGTCTACTATCTAAATCTACACGCATCTAGCTTACTCATTCTCTCACAAAATGTTTTAGAAGTCAGCTTGTTGTAAAGTTTGCTACCTGTTCATCTTCTTTATACTCCACGTCTCGTTCTCTCACAAAATGTTTTAGAACTCAGCTCGTTGGAAAATTTGCAACATGTTTATCTTCTTTGCACTTCACATTAGTATAAAACCTGATGAAGCATTTTTTTTAAATATATCACAAGTTTATTTTAAATTATTATATTTGCTCTTGTAGGCCGTTTATGGCTAGAATATTGAGATTGTAATCCAAATGGAATATATTTTTCTGTAACTTTTTCTTACTCCCCCGCTAAGGCTCCGACGCCATGGTATACAGTGGCTATATGATCGCATATAGGCTAGTCCACTTTATCGTATGAGTCAGCAAATAATTGTCCTATTCGTTTGTCTTATCAGCCGAACTTATTAGCTATTTGAACAGTAATTTTCTCTTACAGCAAATCAGTCGGCTTTCTTGTCAGCTGACTTTTACGACCAACCAAACACGTCTAATGTTTCTCTGTACCGTGGCTATGGCCCTCCTATATTAACTCGTCACCTGCCGCCAGTAGCGGATCTAAAGGTGGCCCTCCTATATTAACCCGCCACTCGTCACCTAATTAGCACTAAAATTACTATAGTAAAAACCTAAAATCACCATTAAATCTTCATGCAAATCAATATATCCATTGTTTTAGCTCCCGCTCGTCTCCCATCCTACATCCGCCACTGTCTGTCGCAACCAAAAACGATCGTGCGCCATGGCAGCGACCACACGGCCGGCCGGCCGGTCGGTCAGCTCCGACCTCCGACCCGGCGGCGCGAGCGGCCGACATGCACGAGCTAGCCAGCCCGTCCGGATCCGTACTCCGTACACCGGGGGCTACGTGTCGTGACACCGAGCCAAAGCCGGGCTGGCATTATCAAAAAAGAAAAAAAAACAAGAAAAAAGACGGCCGGGCCGGGGAAAAAGGAACAGGGCACTGTACGGAGATAGATATCGTGTCACATCAGCTTAGCGCGCGGACATGCCGACGAGACCAATCCAAAATATTTTAATAGTTATCCAATAATACTGTATTAACTAAACTACTACTACCAGATAGTTATAAAATTATTTTATTATTTATCCAATAATATAAACTATATACATGATATAGATATTAGTAGAACTGAAGACTTTTTTAATTGATAGCGAGAAGCGTCTCGTTTCACAAAATATTATCAACATTTAGATATTTAAATAAGCACATATATATATATATATATATATATATATATATATATATATATATATATATATATATATATATATCAATTCAATGAAACCTAAAGTATATTATACTTCCTCTGTCCCTAAATAAGTGTCGCTTCGCTTCCCGAGAAACAAATGCTGACAATTTTAATAAATAATAAGTAGTACCGATTAGTATCATCGAAAAAATATTTGGATCTAGTTTTTTTAAAAAAATTATTTAGAGATATAAATATTGTACATATTTTCTACAAGTTAAGTTAAATTTGTGTACGTCCTCCAACCGACACTTGTTTAGGGACGAAAAGAGTAAATATTAGGCCTTGTTTAGTTCCAGTTTTTAGAAAAAAAGTCCACCACCCACGAAGCACTTATTTGGTAAATATTGTCTAATCGTGGCCCAACTAGGCTCAGAAAAAGATATTTAAACAAAACTATGTAATTAGTTATTTTTTATTTATATTTAATACTCTTTTTACATGCGGCAACAAATTAGTGAGAGGAGAAGATTAAATCCTTTTCGTTTGTTTGTGGTAAATATTGTCCAATCGTAATAGGGCTTTTCATTTTTCATGTTGGAATCAATTCATGTGATCCCAACTAGGCTCAAAAAGATTCGTCTCGTGATTTACAATCAAACTGTGCAATTAGTTATTTTTTATTTATATTTAATACTATTTACATGCGGGAAACAATTGATGTGATGGAGAGAGAGTGGAAAAACTTAAAATTCCAATTGAAAGTTGCAAATAAACAAGGCCTTAGTAAATTTTTATATATAAATAAAAAATAAGACGTGTATTTATTTTGAAACACTTTTGAAACACTATAGTCGTACGTTTTTGTCGGACGTAGGTTATTACGGTCCAACCGAATTTTTTTCCCCCGCGTCGCTGGGCCGCTGGCAACACACGTCCCGTCGAGCTTTTGTTTTGTCGACGACCTCTGGGAAAAAAAACGACGGAGTGACAGGCATGGGCATCAGGCGACATGGAAAACACGTTTGACTCGTACATGACGCGACGTAGCAGAGGAGGGGGCGGGAGGACCAGGGATATTCTCCGCCAGCTTTCACCTTTTTTACTTCCAACCGCCGGTCGCACGCAGTGAATTGACTGGCGCGCGCACGTACTCCGTACTCTACTGCTACTGCAGCGTGTAGTATACGTACTCGCGCGCGCGTGTCCTCAGAACTGTACTACGGCTCCACCACCCACGTGCAACTGTGCCCTAGTACGTTTCATGAAGATATTATTATTGCTCGATGGCCATGTTAAGCTGCAGCCCCTATGCCACGGTGAGGAACAATTCATACAACATACTCCTTATTTAATGAAAATAATAAATAACACTAAAAATGGCTCAAGGTGATAGATAGCCAAGTGTGGACATATCCGTTAATGCTCTTTTCATCCAGAGTCGATGGGTTTAAGGACATTGGAAACAAGACGACACCGAGTTAATAGGGCTCAATTTCATTTTTCATGTGGTGGAATCAATTCATGTGACTCCCTCCCCCTCTACCCTCACATCCAACAATCTCAAGCCCCTTTGGCTTATTAACAATCACACTCGACCTCTCCCACCCGCACGTACTTATCTCTCTTTGTTTCCTCCCAATTATAAGCTTAAACAATTTAGATACAGTCCTATGAATGATACATTTTAGAATTACTTTTCTCTACGTGTCTGAATTAACGTTTAGCCTTTAATTAGAAGATAGTAATATTTTGTACCATAACATTTTCTTTATGTCAGGCTAGCTAGCCAGTGATAAAAAAAAAAAGGAGCTAGAGTACCTGTATATGCCATAAGATTTCATAGTTCACGTCTGACACAGGACGGCTCTAAAAGTTTATTTGTGTAGGGTAAATTACTTTGTGATGCTGTATACGCTTAGTGCCTTGTAACACAATCGCTTAATAAGTGTATCCCAACAACGGACAATTGGTTGACCGGTACCTACGTACAGCACTATAGCTCCACTGCAACAATATATATATTGAGGTTTTTATTGGCTTATACCGACCTAGTAGCAAGTAATATCTATATGTAACAAACGCCACAACTTTACAACAGGTTGTCTCTATATATGACACTGTTAACTCACTGTGCCAAAACAGTATAGCAATGAAACAGATGGCTTTCCCACTCTCACACATCTGTTGCGTCCCGTCTCTATCTCTGTAGCCCGATGCCGATCGAGACTAATGCAAGGTTTGTTATAGTTTATTAGGCCTCCCATGCAAGCTAAACCCCCAACACATCCCAAGATCTTGGTGACGGTGCTAATGGAGTGCACCTTTCTAGCTATGCTACCTTTGAAAAGGAAATATTGCCCCCAAAAAAACCAAAAAAAAAAAAAAGTGGGGTGGGCCCACGGCTTGCATAATTGCATCGAAGCTCTCCAAACTGGTAAAAGCCGAGGGCACACACCGAAAAGAAATCCAAAGCGGGGTAGTAAGGGAAATGAGTGGGTGTTCATGTGCTCCCAAGCGCAAACGAGCGGTTGCCGTGCCGTCCGTACGCGTGCTTTTGACCGCGCCACGCCCCTGTAGGGCAGACCATTTTTAGTTAAGTGCTGGGCTGGAAGGGTAGTGATGTGTATGGTGACTACTCCCTCTGGCGACCAGGGCATGGCACTTTCTCCATTTTACCATGCATGGTTTAATCAATTTTATTTGTTGCGTTGGGTAGATCGAACCTCTCGATCGTACTTGGCTGACCGGCCCATTAAAGTGGGTGATGCTAGCTGCCCCAGCTGAAAGTACAGGGGTCAGGCAAGTCATATGGCATATGCTGTAAAATTCTACGAACTCCGTTTCGAATTATAACACGTTTAACTTCAAATTTAACTACTTATTATCTTATTTAAAAAATTATATAAAATATTATATTTTTTTTATTATAACTTGGTTTATTAATAAAAGTTCTTTAAGTACTTAAATTTGATCATATTTGCATAAATTTTTAATAAGATGAGCAGTTAAATTTCAGATAAAATATTAAATAAATTATAATTACATACTAGTATACTTGGCCTATTTGACTATTTTGCGGGAACCAAGAAAGCTTAGGGTGTGTTTGAGAGGCTCCTACCCAAAGACTCCTCCAAAGAAGTCAAAGCATTTTGGAGAAGCCACAATTTATGTCTCCTCCATAACGGATCTGGCTCCTTCATTTTCACTGGAAAACGGCTCCAAACAGCTCCTTCTCTTAAACCGTTTGATAATGCTTCTTCGGAAGAGTCAAAGTCGGAGCCAGAGCTGGTGAGAAGCCCAACCAAACGGAACCTTAGTTAAACACAGCTGTGAGACAGCGAGTTGTAGTACCTCCCTCCCAAAATATTGATATTCCAAAATTTAGAATATTTAAAGTTTAAGTCAATTTTATGGAACAGAATACTAATGTTTATATTACTACATATTTTTAATCACGTATATACGAGTATATCTCGTGTCACATATAGATGATGTGGAATTTTTAAGATACATACAAGTGGTGGATCCACTGTTTTATAGGTAAGTACATACTCCCTCCGTTCTAAAATGAAAGTCATTTTCGCTTCTCGAGAAATTAGTGTTTTTATCTCTGATCAATTATATATGAAAGACTATTAACATTAATAATTTATAATAAATATCATTAGATAGATTGTTGAATATACTTTTATCACAAATTTATTTTGAGTTATAAATGATGCGTATTTTTTTATAAATCTAGTTAAAGTTGAGAAAGTTTCACCAAAACGTATCCCATAGTGTCCTCTATTTTAGTATGGAGGGAGTATAACCCTTTTCTAGATACGGAGCATATGCATATGCATGTTCGTCATGATTATTTGTTTTATCAGTTAGATTTTACAGTCATTTAAAATGTATTTTATCTTACAAAGAAAAATTATAGACTTATTTTATCAGCTGACTTGTCTATCACAAAAATCATATTCGTGGCGGCTGCACATACTCCAATCGGGTTTCCTCCTTTTCCTCTACGGCACGCGCCCATGGGCCCTGTCGCGTAGACACGACGGGCCACGGGTTCAGAGGACTCGAAAGACCGATCGAGCCGCCTTTGGTCGCGTCTGTTTGGTGAGCTACCACCTAGCCAGCTCGCGACAATATGCCGAAACATGTTTGGAACAGCTTTACGAGTTCTTCGCTGTTCTACGTTCTATCTAGTCAGCAGCAGGCAGGCTACGACGGCACATGATGCATTTTAATGTACATGGACCACAAGAGGCTGCTGGCTACATATACGTACGTACCACTGGTGCATGCCATGCATTTTTTATGCATGCGTACGTACGTACGTGAATGAAACCGTCGCCGCGCGGCCCATGACTAAGGAGAAGGTGTTTGCTTTGAAGACCGCGCATGTAAATCCATGCATGCGTGTCCGTCTCATCTCGTGCTGTCCGAGGTATGGGCTGCCGGCGCCGGCGCGGCGCGGCGTACTACGTACTGCATGCAGGCAACAGCAAGCTGCAAGTGCTATTTGTGGTTCAGTACTATAGTCTTCGTGTGTACCGTCGTTGCCTCCTGTAAAACCTACGTGTGCCTCCTTCGTTTTTTTTTTTAAAAAAAATCACTTAGTGAGAAGTTAGACGATCTCAATTAACTGCTAGATCGATATTTATATATTTATAAATAGTTTTTTAAGAAAAATAAGCTCTATAATCAATTTGGTGATATTAATTGTGCTCCATATGTAAGAGTTACAAATATTATTACTAGCCTGTAATACCATAAAAAAAAGGCTTTAGTGCTGCACGCTGATGACTCGCATGTATTCCTCCCTTCATTCTAAATTATATGACGATTAAAATTTTAAGCTTTAAACTTAATTACTCATCTTATTCAATTTTTTTAAAAAATATCAATTATTTTGTTACTGCTTTACTTTATCAATAAATATTTCTTAATAATAACTTAAATTTAAATATGTTATATATTTTTTTAGAAAAATGAATAATCAAGCTTAGAGTTAAAAAGGTTAAACATCTTATAATTTAAGTGCCGCCGTACGAGTAACACCCGTTAGCACGACTGGTCGTACGCAAAGGAAAGGCGGGAGATGCTGAGACCCCTTTGCCCTTTGGACTCGACGCGGCGGAACAGATGCAGGGAGCAGAGGGGAGAGAGGGGGGATAAGGGAGAGGGAACAGCGGCCGGGCCGGGCCGGGCCCGCGCGCTGCGACAAAAAAGCTGGAGGGCCCCGGCCGGGGCCCCCCTGCCTGGCCCTGCCTGGCCTGTGTGGTCTGTGCCCCGTGTCCATCGCTCTCTGCCGACGACCACCGTGCGGCCGGGCCCGGCGAGCTGGCGTCGTCGTCTGCGTGCCGTGCAGTGACGCTACGAGCACGCCTGCGCTGCGACGGCGACTGCGCGAGCGAGACTTGCGCTCAGGCTGTCCGGCCGGTCTCCGGGCTGGGTGGGTCCCGTCGTCCCGAGGACGGACGGACACGGACGGCGACGCGCCGCGGGCGCCGTGCGCGTGCACGCACGCGAGACCTGATGCTGCTGCTCGCGCCATGCACCGCACTGTTCCGACCAGTAGCTGCAGCCTGCAGGCAGGACGGTACTGTATGGAGCTGCATCCGGCGCTAGCTTGGTCCCGTATACGTACAGTACAGTACGTACCTAGATAGATCGTGCGGCGTAAAAGTTTTTTTTCCCTTCTTCTTCTTCTTTGGAGGGCCTCTGCCAAGTGCAATGTACGACGCACGTAGCCTGACCACCACTCGCGGACGCGGCGGTTTCTACCCTACGGCGAGGCGGCGAGCCCGTGGTGGTGGTGGCGTGTGAGTGGGGGATCGAATGGATGACAGGAGGGCGGCGCAGAGGATCATCGCCGCAGCAGAGCACAGGCGGACAGGCCACCGCACCACCGATATCGCCCTCCCGCTGTTGCATTGGCTGCTTCGCAATCTCGCATCGCGCACCACACGCGGCGGCCCCACGGCGCACTCGCTTGCCGCAACACCCCAACCCCAAGGGCCACGGACCCGGGAGCAAAGCTTGGAGATCCACGGTCGGTCCCCGGCGCCCTGGTCGAGGCACGGCACGATCATTCCTCCATCATCTGAGGCCGTGCGTGAGCGTGAGCGTGAGCGGTGACCCAGGCAGGCCGCCGATCGAGCGCCGCCCGCCCCACGGCCCTTTTCGCTTTGGCCATCGATGCCTCCCCTGCTCTGGCTAGCTTTGCCTAGCCTAGCCACCTCCTCTAGCAGCTAGCGGTGGTACAAGTACGCAGCCGAACCAGTACCAGTAGTGGCAAGTGCCGGCAGCTCCTCGTTGCTGGCTGCTGCCTCCCGGCGAGTCAAAATGCTCCTGTTCCCACGCGTACGGTCGGTCTCGGATCCTCTCGCTTCTTTTCCTAATCATATCATCAATGCTTCTTCGAGGTATCCCAGGAATCCCCTGTGCATCGTCGTACTAGCGCGCGACGTCACGGCGGCCGCCGGCCGGGATTGTTTGCCAGCTTCGAGCCTTTTGTTTTGCTGTGCCGTCAATGCTGACATTACTGGACTAGGAGGAGGAGTACTTTTTTACTGGAGTAGTAGTACATTAGAGTGGTGGGGTTTGCAGTTAGTAGCCAGTAGGGAGTACAGCTACTAGCTTACTCCTACACGTGTACTAGTAGCTAGGGATTCATGGATGGACCGAAGGACATGGACGCATGGTCCTAGTGCTTGCCTGCAGTTACTGTACAGTACGTCACAACAGTGAAGGCGAGCGAGCTGCTTTGACGCTATGGACATGTACCGTCGTCTACGTACACATTGATTGCCCCTTCTTCATTAGCATAATATCTGTCTCCTTTTTACTTCTTTATTTATGATGATCCTGATCTCATTAGCATATCAGTTTCTTGCTACCCCTTCCTCGGTCTAAGAGCAACTTCGGTGGACCTCTTAAACAGACCCCTATTCTAAACTTTAGGAGCTCAAATAAAAAAAAATAACTTCAGTGGGCCTCTTATTTAGACTCCCATTTTAGGAGAACTCTCAAAATATAGTTTTAGGCCCCTAGAAACAGGAGGACCTATCCCTCCCCCAGCAATAGGGTCTTGGGCTGGAGTTGGAAGCAAATTTGGGTCTCTATTTTTTACAGGCCAGTATGCAAATGGAAAAACTAGGGGCCTAATTTACATGTTAGGCTGGAGTTGCTCTGATCACAAGTTCAAGTTTATTACTATTAAGTGGTGGGGTGTGAGGAATGGATCGAGATAGCTCAACACCAAGCAATAATGCCAATCATTAAGTGATAAAATTAGTCATGTCAATCGGTGGAGTATAAGATTAACTTAGTACAGATTTTTTTTTTGAAACAATACGGCAGACTTTATTCATTGAGGATAGTTACATCATCTGCTAGCAAACCAAGTATAAAGCTAACTCTTTTTTTTTCTTACGATGGCCACCTAGCTTATTAATGGGGTATATTAAAAAGATGAAATGATTTTGTAAGCTAAGGTTGTTGATGCTGGTACATTTCCGTACTATATAACTTGGATGACATCGTCATCATCACAAATTTAAAGAAGCAAAGACATGCCGCATGATGTGCCCCCCCAATCCATGGATGGATTCACAGCTAATAATACCCTGTGTGAAATAAATTATTGGTGCGTGTCGTACTTTACTTATTCGGAGCCCAACATACTGGTGTGCAATCTCAGAAAGTCCTCTTCACTCATCACTCATCTCGCCAAAAGCGAGTCGTCGCCATCCCTAACAAAGTGGGGGGAATCACTGGAGCTGTCCCATGATCCATCCAAACCCACAACTATTTCATTTCATTTCATATATACTACTAGTAAGCACAACCCCAACACGGTCGCTTTCCACGCCTTCGCTTTGCTATACTATCTCGCTCGGCGCGGCATCTTATTATACTTGGCTGACGCGATGCTTTCGGCTGCGGCTTAGCTAGCATCTTCTTGGCTCTCTTCTGTCCTCCGTTCCATTCCGTTGCATCTCCTCGCTTCCCTCTTCCTGTCCCCTTGCTGTCTCCCTAGCTGCACGCACGGCGAGATTTTTTTTATGTGTGGAGTACTCCTAGGGTTAGATTATCACTAGCATTAGTACAACACTAAACAAATCAAAGAGAACTAATGAAACAGAGACTGGTCTGCTGCTGCTGCAGCTGCAATGCAAGCCTGCAAAGTGCGGCCACACGCTTGCAGTGCAGCTGGCCACAGCGAGTTCAGTCTATCGGAGACCACGCTACCAAAGCTGCGCGCAGAGTTGCGCAGGCACACGCACGCATGCATGCGCCGGCGCGCCGCTGCTTGTCTCGCGAGCAGCCGAGCACTAGCTGCAACAGGAAAGAAAAAAAGATTGTGGAGAAGATGGATCGGACTGGTCAGTGGTGCGTGGTGCTCCCGTGAGTCCGTGATGCGCGAGCGCGGCGAGCGGGCGTGCATGCATGCAGTGGCAGTGGCAGTGGCAGTGGGAGAGGCCAGTGAGGTGCGGCGGCGGGGGCCATGGCGCTTTGGCCAGGTGCGCGCGGCAGTGGGACGTGCACAGCCGCGGCGCAGCCTTTGTTCGCCCCGCCTGGCACTGCCGGCAACTGTGAGCCCTTGCCTGCCTGAGGACCAGCTGAAGCAGCAGCATGCTGGTACCACCCCTCACGTCTCCGTGCCAGTGAGTGTGAGTCGACCGCCGGGACTCGGGATCAGTATCAGGATACATAAAAGCAAAAGCCACCGCTCATCCCTACCACCACGGCACCACCATTGTTGTCCCCTCCCCTGGCACCTGCAGCGAGATCTACCGCCTACCGGACCACTCAGTCAGTCGGCTTCTCTTTAATTTCACCCTTCTTTTTTTTTTTGGAGCGACGGCCGTCCAATGCCTCTAAGTTACAGTAAGGTTTAGTATTTGGATATTCTAAAGATAATGAGAATCTGAATTCTTGATAACGTACGACCGTGAAATCTGGATTCTAGATTAGAAAAATGGATTGTTTAATTTGGATCTTGGGTTATTATATTACTAGAGGTTCTAAATAGTTGGTTGCATCGGATGTGTTATCTTATCTTCAAATGGCATACTTGTACATAACTGGATCTAATTCTTATTATGAGAATCTGGTGGTTAATTGGGTACTAGATTCTAGAGGGAGTTATTTTCAAGGTGATCCGAATAGACCCTTAGCAGTAGTATTGGTTGTAGGCTGGTCCCAACTATCGCCGTTAAAATTGAGTGGTCTATGATTGTTTCTACGATTATTCTTTGCTGCTCTTATAGTGTTGTTGTTGTTGGCGCCTGTATTTCTTTGCCATGCCTTTTCATCGTATGCACAATATTGCTTGTTACCCTGATTGTGTTGTGATAGGAAAAATTTGGCAACGGCGCAATCCGTCACTTCGATCCGTCCTAGTCGAACGTGAGTCCGTTTACACACGTGAAGAAATTAATTAAGATTCACATAGACGGTGCAAAGATCATGTTTCCCTTTCAATCATCATCATTGGTAGGTTATCTTCACTTTAGAGTTTAGACCAATGAATAATTGTTCCTTCATCCTAAAATAAATTAATTTCTAAAGTTGTTCTAACTTTAATTATTTTAAGTTTGACCATTAAAAAACACCAATTCTATGACATAAAAACATGATATAAAATGAAATGTAATTTCATAATCTATCCATTTGGTGCCATAAATGTTGTATTCTTCACTATAAAGTTGTATGAGTAAAATGTGTCTTGAAATTGTTGTTAAACTTATATTAGGCTGGAGCTAAAAAAATTATAAGCTAGAAATAAATGTCTTGATTTCATTCAACGAATAAATGTCTTGATTTCATTCAACTTTTACTAGTATGATAATAATTAAGTAACACCAAATAAGAATAGCTACCATATTAGGTTTTGACTCCAACCAAATACTCTCATTGTTCTTGAATAAATCAATTTTGGAAGTAATTATAAATATTTGTTATAAAATTTGACCAAATTGTATAGAAAGAATAATAATATTGTAGGACATAAAATTAGTTACATACAACATGGAATATATTTCTATATTTTACCTTTTCTATTGTCATGGATTTGTCACTCTTTTGAATAAATTTTGTAGAACATAAGAAAGTTTTGACTAAAAACTCTAGAAGTTGATTTATTCAAAGGCAAAAGGAACAATAATAACCAAATTTACATAAACATGGTGGCCTAGTGATGTAACCACACTAGGATATAGCGAGACAGATCTATACCGGAAAAATAAAGAGAGAAACATGGGGGGTACTAGACTATTAGTTTTGAAATGTGTATCAGATTGTTAGTGCAGGTGAAATTTTTTGTGGTGCGGGGACGGGGAACGTGGCTTTGGATTCCCAAAGCGCGTGCGTTGGCGCACCGTTCGAATTGCTCTGGGTACCAAACTTTCCTGTGACCTAGTAATAGTGAGTAGGACCGACGGTCACTATAAAGGGCTTATATCTCTATAATGGTTCTTTTGTGGCTATCTTTAAGCATATTGATGTCGATCGAGAGGTTATTTGTGAGTATTTCATGTTTTAGACTTTTTGTAGTTTTAAACAAAAAACCCTTCCCATTGCAAACAGACGTGTCTAGCCAAGCAAGATCCTTGAAAATTTACCTTATACCACGTACTGTACTGTAAAGGGAAAAAGGCCCTTAAACCTAGCAGTGTGAGTGTGAGAAGGGTTTGAATGCGAGTGATTGGGCTGGCTGTGCAGAGGCAGGCAGCAGCAGCAAAGCAAGCTAGTTGCCATTGCGCTGCTCGTGCGCGTAGCAGCAGCAGCAGTGGGTGGGGATGACGCTCCACGAGTGACCCACAAGCGCACACAGTGTCAGTGGTGTGGCGGGTGGTGATCTTTCGGGCCTCGCAAACGCAAAGTCCTTGCTGGTAATAATGGTGGTGGCCGGAAGAGAGGACCGACTGGAACCGGAGGGAGATGCGTGAGTGTGAGGTGATGAGCTGAGCTGATATGAGATGACAACGCCCTGCCCCTCGCCAAGTACTGCTGCCCCAACCAGACTGCGATTTTGCCCCTACAAGACATGTGTGTGCTTGCTGTGCTTGCCCGCTGGCTCTGGCCGGACTAGGGATGGAAATTTTCCCAAGGCCCGAGAAGAAGAAGAAGGCGAAAGAGGTGCCTCGTGGTAACTATTCTTTGTTTTCTTTTACCATGTCGTTTGATTTTCATGAAGGTGTAGCATATAATATTTGTACTCCGTAGGTTGATTATTACATACCCTCGGTCTACCATCACTCATCTAAAAAAAACCTGCACATATAATTTCCTGAGTCAACATTTTAAATTTAATAAACTATACATAGTATTAACAACTATATTTTTAAATAAATCTATATCAAACACCTATTGCTCATTGTAAAAAAATAATATTTCATTGTATATTCTCTCCGTCCCTAAAAAAGAGTCACTATAGGGTACATGTTGGTCAAACTTTCTTAAATCTAATTAAATTTGTAGAAAATATGTGTAACATTTTCGTCTCCAAACAAATTTATTATAATATATTCAAAGATCTTTTCAATGGTACTAATTCTAAATTATTAATATTTTATTATATATATTTGGTCAAAGTTAAAGATGATTGACTTTTTAGAAGCGAGAATATTTCTTTTTTTTTTTAGGATGGAGGGAGTTATTAAAAAATTTAAAAGGTTTAATTCCTTGTGAGACGAGACATACAGATATTTTTACCCCAGCGCAATACGACTGGCCGGCCGAGGGGGTGGGCCGTGGCAGGGGTAGATGATAAGATGAGACGGCGAAAAGAGTTGTGGAGTCCTCCGTGGTGGTACCACTGGCAAGGTGTTACTGGAACAGGAGATGGGCGTGTCTTGGCAACAGGGTGCACCGTACCTGATCGAGATCTGTAGTCTGATCATTCATCAGTGCATGCATGAAACCATGGGTTTGTTGGATACAAGAGGATGAAGGTTACCGTCCGGCTTCGTTTGTTCATTAGACCTGCTTGCACGCTTTTACATGCCTGTTGTTAAGAGGGCTAAGGGCTTGGAGAAAAGAATGCTCAGCAGTCAGCTCAGCACAAATAGAGGAAGCATCACCTTGTATTGTATACTCCTTGGGTACATCGATCCATAGCTTACCCATCCCCGTACGTACCTGCTAATTATCCATCCCAATGGATAATGCCTAATGGAGAACGGATAAGCCACGGGTAATGGCTGGGTGCTGCGATCAAACTGGAGCGTGGAAGCGGGGCTCGCCATCACGACGGTCCCTGCTAGCACCTCGGAGATCGAAAAGAACGACGATTTGAGGCGGCGGGTGTAACGGATATACCCTCCCTATACCCATACTTTGCTGGATAATCCATACCCTCCCCAAACAACATGGGCACGGATTTGGGTACGGGCACTGGATATCCAGCGGCATCGTGAGTCCTACTCCTACCAGAGCATCTGAGCATGCAAATGCAACAGAGTTCTGCTACTGAACAAGTGAACATGAGAGGAAACGAAACGAGAGTACTGGAAAGTACTCCTAGGCTGCTGTACTGTCATCAGATATGTACGTATAGGCCACCATCGTATGCACGGAAAACAAGGGATACGTACGGGCTAGATCAACGCAAAAACAACAGAAACGGAGTAGTTTTTATTCCTTTCTTTTTTTGAAAAAAAAAAGAAAAACAAAGGAATAAAAACTACTCCCCTCCGTCTCGCAAAATAAATGAACATCTTTGACTTTCGTTTTTATTCCTTTTTTTATGACTTTTTTTGAAAAAAAAATGAAAAAAAATTTAAATAAGACAAAGGAATAAAACTAAAAACTGTGCAGAGCAGCACGGCAGACCTGCTGCTTGTTTCCTCTGTGGGCCGTAATCTGATGGCGCATGGCGCTTGGCCTGTGCTTTTTGGCCCATCTCACGGCAGGTCACAAAAAACAAAAAGTTGTCTTTTCCAGCGCCTGTACTGTATCTAGGCCGGCGCGCGGCCTGCCGCCGGGCTCGGCCCGGTCCGGTCCGGTTCGCTCACCAACAGCATTTACAGCAAGCAAAGATGTTTCAGCTCCTTTGTCACACAAGTTAAAAGAAAAGTGTGTGAGAGAGAAAATCTAGACTCTTTGAAAAGAATGGCCTGGCTTTTGGGCCTATGGACTCGAGGAATGATGATGATACTACTACTACAACTACTACTAGTAAACTACTACCAGTCCATGCCATCATGATCAAGCAACCTTTATTTTTCTTTCTAAAAAGGGGATGACGAGCTTGTTTGCAGGTG
Source organism: Chrysopogon serrulatus (assembly GCA_015844335.1). Lineage (NCBI taxonomy): Eukaryota > Viridiplantae > Streptophyta > Magnoliopsida > Poales > Poaceae > Chrysopogon > Chrysopogon serrulatus. The sequence continues at coordinate 29,779 of JADLZL010006996.1, read as the reverse complement.
CCTTCAGACTTCACATGTGTGTTATGAACGTTGTTATTCTGCTAGACGTTAGGCAACTCGGTGAGGGATCAGACCATCAAACTACAGGAGTAATACAATGCTGCAGAGCGGAGGAAAAAATATTGCACCACTGGTTCCCAACATCACCCACACTAGCACCAGACCCCAGCAAAAAAAAGAATGCAAGAAGTTAATAGGTGATACAATTCTGTAGACTTGGGCCAGTGTTCGCTGTACAAACTCATCATTCTCGTTGAGCAATATTCTGCAGCTACTATTTGCAGGGTTAATGGAATAAAATGTCCCATACGAGTAACTGAAGTTACAAAGCATGCCACAAACTTGTACGGAAGCCATACCAATGCTAGATTATTATACCGAGGGTAAGCCTACAAAGCATTTTTACACTCTGGTGATCTTGAACCAACTTATGAAGCAAAAGAAGATGTTCATATCATTACTTGAGAGGAGGGCAAGACAAGAGAACTCTCGGCATATCACTCTATGTAAATATTATGTACACAACTAATCATTCTTAAGAAACTATCAGGCCGATCCTGCTCAAGCAAGCAAACTGAAGCCACTAGGAACTAGGATTGCTGTAAACCTCAGCCCTCTGCGATGTCGTCGAGCCATGAGACTAGCTGTTGTGCTGTTGGTCTTGATTTTGGAGCAGCAGTCACGCAAAGGCACGCTATGTCAAGGATTCTCATCAACTGGCTTTCATTCTCCTTGTGATGTATGCTTGGATGGAAAACTTCAGTTTCCCTGCCCTCCTGCTTCATCTGAAGCACCCATGACACCACATCCCTGGTCCCTTTTGGCCTGCACATGTCCACAGGCCTCCGACCAGTGAGTAGCTCGAGCAGAACAATGCCAAAGCTGTATATGTCACCCTTGTAGGTTGCCACGGGTGATTGCCCATATTCAGGTGGAATGTACCCCAGGGTTCCCACGACATCTGTGGTGACATGTGTCTCATATGCACAGATGAGTCTTGCTAAGCCAAAATCAGCCAGATGGGCCTCAAAGTTCTCATCCAGAAGGATGTTGCTTGATTTGATATCTCGATGCAGTATGTGGGGATCACAAGACATATGCAGGTATGCCAGCCCCCTTGCTGAACCCTGTGCAATCCGTAGCCTCTTCTGCCAATCCAGAAGCATCCCACTATCAGCCCTCTCGTGAAGCCAGTAATCCAAGCTACCATTCTCCATATATGAGTAGATCAACAATCTGTCATTGCCGACCTTGCAATAACCTTGCAGCAAGACAAGGTTTTCATGCTGGGCCCGTGAAAGTGTCTCCACCTCAGCTTGGAATTCCCGTTCGATCTGAGAGTAGTCGCCTGAAAGCCTTTTGATTGCAACTCTCCTCCCATCTGGTAGCGTCGACTTGTAGACAAGACCAAAACCACCACATCCAACTATATAAGCTTGATCAAAGTTGTTGGTTGACTTCAAGATGTCCTCAATGCTGAATTCTTTATTGTTTTGGAAAAGCAGCACCAGGCAAGAGTTAGAAGACTCAGAGTCTTCAGCATTTGCTACAGCCTTTGGATTGCGCTCCTGCATTCTTGAATGAATAATCCTTGACATGATCACATAAGCACAGAACAGGAAAAGGAGAACCCCAACAGCACTTCCCAGTCCAAGGGCGACAAGAGCAGCTTTGCTTTTCTTACTGTGTCCAGCTCCTGCAGATGAATCCTTCTCTACACATGAAGAATTGTGAAGGCAAAGGGCAGGGTTACCATCAAAATCCTCTGGTGAGAATGTGGAGAATTGCCCACCGGTAGGTATATTCCCAGTCAAATTGTTGTTCGACACATCAAACATGGAGAGAAAATTCAGCTTTGTTAGAGATGAAGGTATTGTCCCATTGAGATTGTTGTGGGCCAAATTCAGTACTTCCAAGCTCGACATGTTTGACAGCTCATCAGGGATTGGCCCTGAGAAGTTGTTCCAGCTCAGGTCCAGGACATGAAGCTTCACAAGATAACCAAAACTTGGCAAGATCGGCCCAAAAAGCAGATTATTTGAGAGTATAAGTGACGGTGGGAAGCTGCTGACTTGGTTGTACTGCAAACCTTTGCCAGTTGAATTCCTCTTGATGAATAACGGGAGGTCCTCTGTTGGTGACCGCTCACTCGAGCCATTAATTGAAATCAAACTCCTCATCTGTGTGAAGCTCATAGGAAGCTCACCACTGAAAGAATTGTTTGACAGGTCGATGTAGAAGAGGTTGTCCAGCTTCCCTAGCCATGGCGGGATGTTCCCATTTAACTTGTTCCACGAAATGTCCAGCACATTGAGGCCTCCCAAGTTCTGCAGCCAAGGCGGGATTACGCCAGTGAGTAAACAGTTTGCCAGGACGAGCACCTGCATGCTCTTGAACCCACTGATGCCATCCACTGGCATTGTCTCGCCACCACGGAAATTCCTGGTGAGCACCAAACTTGTCAGGTTGGGCAGGTGTTGCAAGACCTGCAATGCCGATGCCAGGTTCGTGAAGCTATTCCCTGTCAGTGAGAGGTACGACAGGGATCTCAACTCCTTGAAGCTCTCTGGTATCTCCCCCACGAGCTTGTTCCTTGCAAGATTCAGTGTCCTCAGCTCAGTGCACACAGCGATGCCAGGAGGTATAACACCACAAAGATTGTTGGTTCCAACATCAAAAGTATTCAGCTTTGGCAGCAAGCTGAAGTCGATACCAATCTTACCAGACAGCGAGTTGTTCCTCAGGCTGATTACCCTAAACAATGGACAACTTGACAGGGAAGCAGGCAATTCACCATCCAACCTATTGGAGGCCAAGTTTACAGATTCTAGCCACTTCATCCTTCCAAAGACATCAGGGATGGAGCCTGTGAACTTGTTATAGGACAAGTCAAGCTGCACGATCTGAGAGAGGTTACCAAGTTCACTGCCGAGGTTGCCGGTGAGCTGATTTTCCTGTAAGCTCAGCTTCCTCAGGTTGGGCAGCGTGTACAGGTCGCCGGGGATGTTCCCGGTGAAATAGTTGCCGTCGAGAGAGAGCTCGATGAGCGCCCGGCATCGGCTCAACCCGCTGGGTATCTCGCCGGAGAAGGCATTTCCCGAGAAGCGCAGGACCTCGAGCGGCGCAAGACAGAGCGCCGACGAGTTGATGCCGCCGGAGAAGTTGTTGCCGGAGATATCAAGCGCCTTCAGGTTCGCCGCGACAGGGAACGCGGGGTGCGCCCCGGCGAAGCTGTTGAAGGAGATGTTGACCACCTCGATCGCCGGAAAACCGCCGCCGCCGCCGCCGGGCGGCAGCCGGGAACGCGCCGGAGAGCGCGTTCGCGCTGAGGTCGAGCACTCGCAGCCTCGGCAGCCGGGCCAGCTCCTCCGGCGCGGAGCCGTGGAGCGCGTTCCGGGAGAGGTTGAGCGCGGCGAGGCCGTCGAGGGAACCGACCGCGGAGGAGATGCCGCCGCGGAGGCTCCGGTTAGAGAGATCCAGCGCGACGACCCTCCCGAGTTCGCAGGCGACGCCAGTCCAGGAACAGCAGGCGGCGTCGCCGGGGCCCCACCCGACGAGCCCGGCGGCCTTGCTGTCCAAGGCATCGGAGAAGTCGAGGAGTGCCTTCAGGTCGCCGGGGTCGCACGCCTGGGACTCCAGGGAGCGGCCGGCGTGGACGACGTGGAGCAGCGCGGAGACGAGCAGGACGTTGAGCAGCCAGCGGGAGCCTCCCATCTCCGGCGACAGGCGGCGGGATCCGGAAAGGAGGCTCTTTTCCCACAGGGCATGAACGACCGCGAGCGGCGCAAGGGAGGGAAGCACGCACTTCTCGCCGGAGCTCACTCACGCCACCTTGCTACGTTCCATGCATCGACAGAGCGCTAGAAACAGGAGCGGCGATGACGACGAGAACAGAGCAGCAGTCGTTGCAGAAGCTCCCAAGAAGAGGAAGGGACAGGGACATGCGTGGCTGCGGGCTGCGGCTCAGAGGAGAAGCAAGGAGCGTTGCATGGAGGAGGATCTCCTCGACCTCGTCATCCCTCCTTCTCTCGCTTGGGCCGCGCTGGATTGAGAGGCGCCGAAAGAGGACGACGACGACATCACAGGGAAGAAGTGGTGGGGAAAGTCAGAAGAAAGACAGGGACGGTTGGTTTTGACTCCGATGCGCTCAGCAGTGCGGATCGGATTTGTTTATCTTTCCCTCCCTTTGCTTGCATTTCTTTATTCAGAGGGATCCAATTTCAGTTCCTCTGCACACACCCCTCTCTCTCTCTCATACTTTCTCGTGCCCTCCCTCTCTCATTGAGACATCGACGGACATGGTAGGCGCACCAGTGCTATAGTTGTGCGTTTGATTCGGCTGCAATTAATAAGCGGCAGGCGTCGTAAAACCAGTGGGCAGATCAAACGGAGGAGTGCTGAAAATAATAAATGCTCCTGGTCCTGGCTGCCGTTGTGGACTGTGGTGGTGGTGGGCGGTTGTTTGGAGTTTGGACTTGAGAGAGTGACAGAGGTGGTGGAGTCAAGGCGACGGCGACAGCCGGCGAGTAAACGCAGTTTTTCATCATCTATTAGATCCAGAGTGTTCTTCAAGATTGTGTGTTAGCAAATGAATGAAAAAGATATAATTCTATCTAGTGCACGTACTTAAAAATTAAACAGATTTATAGAATAGATTAAATTTATGATAAATAAAAGATATATTATAAAATATGTTCATGATGAATTTAATAATATTTATATAGTACTATATAGATATTGGTATTTCAAAATTTTGATAAAAAGAAAAGTTAAAATAATTTCGCTCAGACTAGTATTATTTGTTTTTTTTTCTAAATAGAGAGAGTACTTGACAACTCTTTACATATTCTCCTTCCATACTAAAAAAGTCGTTTTAGTCAGGTTTATGGCTTTCAAAGCATAACTTTGACTTCTTATTTTTTAAAAAATATATATCAAAAATGATATATGTATATTTTAATGAAATTATTTTTTAATACAAATATATTCATATGGTTTTCACATGATTGTATATTCCCAATGTTTGACTCAAGACTTGTCTAAAATGGCTTCATTTTTAGTATGAAGGGAGTAGTTATTTATTTTACAATAAATTTACGCTTTTTTAAATCAACCTAGCTAACTATTAGACGTATTGGCTAGAAGAAATCAGTTAATAGCTAATTGTTAGCTGGATGACAGGTAGAACATTATTTGAGTTCATTAGCCAGGGATTTAAAATAGATCCTTAGCTAATAGTTAATTGCTTGCAAAATGATAGGTAAGATATTAGTTGGGTTTATTAGGTGGATAGCTAATCACTAGTTGGATGATAAGTAAGATACTAGTTGGGTTATTAGCCAAGAATTAATTTCATTTATAAAGTAAAGTGAAACCTAATTAGACTCTAGGCCAATAAATCTCTGCCTCACGAATATAAGATGCATTTTATTTTTCTACGCTAAGCCTTTTACCAATATAGTAATTCCTTTGGAGAAGTAGTAATGATTATTTTTATAATATATGCTTATTTTGTGACCATACATAAGTTTAATCCTAAAGAAAGTAGCTTTCAATGAATATAATGGTATACTATATGTAGAAATCGAGTAATTGTTGGTTAGGAGTACTAATAGCCTGCTGCTATATATGACTAATGGAATTAAAGCTTGTAATTCTTGTTTTATTAGTTTGACCAATTTATAGAGAATAATATTATAATTTGTAGCATAAAATTACCATTATATTATAAATATAGTTAATGATAAATGATAACACTTATCTACATCACATGAATCTTGATATTTTTAGGCCTTGTTTAGATTGTGAAAAGTTGAAATTTTTTAGAACTGTAGTATTTTGTTTGGTAGATATTGTCCAATTGTGGACTAACTAGACTCAAAAGATTCGCCTAGTGATTTATAACTAAATTGTGCAATTAATTATTTTTTTACTTATATTTAATACCCCATGCATACAGATAAAAATTGTGATGAAGAGAGAGTAAAAAAAACTTAGAATTTAAAGTGCATCTTAACAAGGCCTTAATCGAAAAGTTTAGTCAGGCTCAAAATGCTATACTCCTACTACTATTCCTTGAAGGAAAATATTAATCGGTGGCGTTGATGTGGACCGCACGGCACGGCATGCCCGGTACCGGTACGACTCCACGCTGTGGAAGCAGATGCAGTACGACTCGTACCAGCCTGTTTTGGGCTGGGCGCGTTGTGACGTGGACCTCTGCATGCAGCCATGCTGCAGCAATTGACTCTTTTGGATTCGCTTCGCTTGCATTGGGTAGTGGTCTTTTATGAGCGATGCAGAATTTTAGGTGGGCGGCAGCCTGAGCCAGCAGAGTAGTGACCTCATCTGGGCCGTTGATGGTTAGAGAAGTCAAATACTAGCTGGAGTAGTAAAGATGGAAGGAAAGAGGGAAAAAAAACAAAACAAAGGAAGGAAAAGCAGCAGGGAAGAGCCGAGGCAGCGGTAGGCCGTACGTATACCTTCCGTTCTGGTCGTCGTCATACGTGCCGTGCCGTGGTACAGGTGTTGTGATGTTTCCATCCAGGGAGTATGCATAACAGCATTTGGTCTGCCTTGTGTGTTTGTGATGAGTGTGTGTACTGTACGTCTGTACGTGACGAGTGACGACACTGACGACACTGCACATGCTGCACTCCACGCGTGTAAAAGCACGGCGACGAAGAGAACTAGTAGACTCCTTTCCTTAACGTTAGCGCGGTGCGGTGCATGTGCATCGCACGCAGCAGGCATGGCCATGCATGGTTTGGCAGCTTGGGTTTGTCATGGGGTCTTTGTTTCCGTATAGGTATAGAGTAGGTGGCGCGGCGCGGGGCGGCGGTGGCGGCGCCCATCTCGCAGTCACGATCGGTCGGTGGGGGCGCGCGTGCCGTGGTCCGCCGCGCGCGGAGGTGGAGCCGACAGCTGCCGAGGCGTCTCCTCGATCTGGCTGGCTCTTGCACTTGCACGCGGACGGAAGAAGCGACGTGATCGGAGGATCGATAGCGAGCGCGGCGGCGCGGTGCGGGCGTGGGCGCCGGCACGCGGTCCCGTCCACCCTGGCCCGGGAGGGCACGGCACGAGGCGATCGCAATCGCCATCGGGCTGCTGCAGGCGCGCCGCGACCCAGCTTTGACAGCCGAGCCAGCCAGCCAAGCGCGTGCAGACGGACACGGCCGGCCCTGGACAATGGAGATGACTTAGGGCTCACGCCATTCCCATTCCCACTCCCACTTCCTTTTTCGGCCCTTTCTAGTCAACTGCTATCCCAGAGTTTAGATTCCTCTCTTCGCTGCGCAAGCAAAGTGCAGGTTTGGCTACCTTTATTAAGGCCTTGTTTTAGTTCACTTTGCAAAAAAATTTCACCTATCACATTGAATATTTGGCTACATATATAGAGTATTAAATACTATATTTTAAAAAATAACTAATTATACATATTGTAATAACTTTACGAGATGAATCTTTAAGTCTAATTAGTCTATGATTTGACAATGTGACGCTATAGTAAACATTTGGTAAGACGGATTAATTATGCTTTTAGATTTGTCACGTTGTTTCCGTGCAAGTTATGTTATTTATTTTTTTTATTAGTATACTAAAATTCCTTCCGATATCCCTTTGATATTTTATTGTGACACTCAAATTTTTTTCACCAACTGAATTTCTTTATGTAAGCTAATTATATATGCTCTCTACAAATACTTTTGTTAGGCTTGAACAAGTTTAACACTAGATACCATCCACCGGACGCAGGCGTATCATTAAATTTGTCATGATATAAAAGTTACACCTAAAACTGCGTTCTTTTCTGGGACGGGGGTGCGATAGTATACAGGTATTAGGCTTTGTCCAATGCGTATACTCAAGTCAAGTGGCTACCTTGTTAAAAAAATTGATCAAGTGGCTATGAAATGGAAGACTAGCTGATGCTGTGTACTACTATGTTCGTTGTTGGCGCTGGCGATGTTCACACAAACACTTTTGTACTATATAAGAGGCGATGCACTCGGCCTCTGACTGATGAGCTTGCTTTGCTTGCGTGTAAAGGTCGGAATGGGTTAGATTAGATTACTACCCTTCCTAGATGCTTTGAGTGCACCCTAAAAAACGGCCATTATATATGTTTTCAAAAAAAAAAGGCCATTATATCCGGTTGACTCTCTGCTCGTGCTAGTATCCTAGCAGTAGTATACGCGTAGTGCTCCTACATGGCACAACTGGCAACTGCACAAGCAAGGCTAGCTACTTCCTCCATCTCAAAAGGTATGTAAATCTCGTAACTCGAGAAATCAAAGATTTTATATTTTGACCAAATATATATGATAAAGTATTAATGTTTATGATGCATAATAAGTATTATTAGTTTAATCATGAAATATATTTTTATAATAAATCAAATTAAAGATCCAAATGTAGATGTAGATATTATTTTTTATAAATTTAGTTAAATTTAAAAAAAAATAACTTCTTATAAAATGAGAATTACATATTTTTTGAGACGGAGAGAATATAAGGGTAACCAGCGTCACTGTGCCCCTAGCTAGCTACGGAGTACCACGCAATACCAGTAAAGCTGACAGTGGGCCGAGATCCAAACCAAACCCGCACCAATCCAAAGTAAGTATATTTGAAAGTTAAATCCAAACCAAACTAGACCGTGACTTCAATCATCCACACCAAACCAAACCACTTGTACATTCAACCCATTAAAATACATTTTCAACCCACCAATTCACTGGCACCTCATACTATTGTTTATATTTAGTCATAAGCAAAAGCAAAAAAAATAAATAGATAGAATAAAAATTCATTATTAACTCTTTTATTGACAGTCAAACCAAATCAGTCCACTTTAATAGAGCCCAAACCAAACCAGACCAACAACCTTCTTAGCCCGTTTCAGCCCAAACAAATACAGCCTAAAAGCAAAACCAAACTAAAAAACCGAGCTTAACCTAAACCATTGTCAGGTTTAAATACCAGAGCCAAGTCGTACTGTGCTGCGGTGAGCGCGGCAGCACTGGGCAACGTACCGTGCCGTGCCTGTCTCGCAAGCGAACGTGCTACGGCAGGCAGTAGAGGTACACAGCCAACAGAGCATCCAAAGCTAGCTAGCCACACGCTTCTTGCTCAAGCTAGCTAACGCGCACCATCTCGGTACTCTGCCTCTGCTACCGTTGGAGAGTAACGTAACGCGTACTGAAAGCTACTCCTACTACACTGTGCGTGCACCCATGCATGCTACAGCCAGAACAGAGGGGACGTGGAGAGTGGAGACGAAGAAAAAGGGATATGTAGTACAAAGAGAGTGTATTTGGATATATTCATATTCACATCAATTCAATATATGCTAGAGTAATTCTAATAGAAAATAGTTTAAGTTTCACACCACTATAAGTGGTTAAGGTGAATAAGAGTATGGTTTCGTAATTTCAAGAGTCAATGCTCTCTCCAAATCCCTACATTTTAATGATGACCTCAAAACGGCTTTCTGTGTCTGGTTGGATGCTTTTAGTTAACGGAAACTTTATATTCTTTTGTTTATGTAATATGAAAATAAAGTGTTGTAAGGATCTCCTTCACAATTTTTCCCTTAAAAAAAGAGAGTATATCTAAACAAGCCTTAACATCAGAATATATACATAATGTACTTACTATATAGTCTTTGGTTGTCATCAAGTTTATTAAGGTATCAAATAAATATTGTTAGATTTGATATGCAATGTATTCTCATGATGCATTAATAAATATTGCTCTTTTCTATAGATTTATTGATACTTTAGATACTTTGACTAAGGAAAAAAAAATCCATGCTTATTTTTTTCCCATCTATTCCTAACTACCAAGACAATACATATATAGGTTCCTTTCCTCGTATATGATTCGGATTCATATGATCTATATCTAATATTAAAAAGATAATTCTCTTCAACTATTTTCTTCGTCCACATCTTCTTAACTATTAGAACAGTCAAGACTTTCTTCGTATCTCTTGTATGTGATAGATATTTATTAAGGATTTGTTTGGATGTAGATCAATCTTAATTTATGTTGAAATGGATTGAGATAGCTAGTAGAAAATAGTACATGATGTATGATGTATGGGTTGCTAGAAAATAGTCCATGGGACGCAAATCTAGGAGCCTTGCTTCCATGCCAAGCATGTTTCTTCGCCTTTTTTCTAGAACGAGGACGATCGAATCGATCCCGTCGCAGTTCGTGCCGAGTCAGAGTGTGGTGGGTTGGGTTTCATTGTTAAGTTGACTCCACAAGTCAAAGGTCTCGAACTCTGGTTAGTTGCCGTTGCAGCTCATCGTTTGCGTCACACCAGTACAGTATTATATTCCGTGTGGGGTCACGGCCGGACGTACGTACCTACGGCTCTGAATCAGTAGTCTGACGCTAGCCCTTAGTATTTCCAAAAATAAATCTTTTTACCCACAATTATTGTTGGTTTGAACATGGCTAGATAGGCTGTTTGGCTGGTCGCTGGTCATATAAACAGTTTGATATGATAAGTCAGTTGGTTTGCTATGAGAAAAAAAAATATTGTTCGAACAACTAACAAGTTTGGCTGATAAGACAAACAAACAAAATACGGTCAGAACTTTCTCAATAATAACTTTCAAGTTTAAAGTCTTAGGACCTACTATTTTTATTTTGTTGTTGCACTAGCGGATCATATCAAACAATTAACCCTGGCTACCACTCCCTTCATCCAAAAAAGAAGGTACATGTTTTTTTTTTCGGTTTCATTGATAGCAGAAGAGTACGCTAGCTGGTAGACAACTGTCGCATGGGCCATCTATCAGTGAGACACAACGATAAAATTGACGTTGCGTGATGCAGGCCAAAGTCATGACCCCTCGCCTCCTAGACTCCGATTCTTCATTTTCTCTATGGACTCGCTGATTCATCGGCACTGCATCCAGATAAGAGATACCAGACCACTACTCCATAAAAGATTTTGTGAATTTTTGGATTCTAAACTGACATTCCATCCACTTAGGCATTGAAAGGATCAAGATGCCCAAGAGGGGGGTGAATTGGGCTTTTCTAAAATTACTCGCAACGGTAAAAGCCTAACGCTTAGCCCATTTCACCCCTTGTGCCTATGTGTGTTTTCTATGACTCTAGGACACAAAAGTTATGATCCCTAGGTTCCAAACCCTACTCTAGCATGGCAATTCTAGCAATGTAAAAACAAGAAGTAATGCGAGAATGTAAGTGCTCAAAGTAAAGAGAGGGAGAGGAACGCGGCGATGTTTTTCCGAGGTATCGGAGAGTCGGCACTCTCCACTAGTCCTCGTTGGAGCACCCGCGCAAGGGTGTAGCTCCCCCTTGATCCTCACAAGGACCAAGTGCTCTCTACGGGATGATTCTTCGTCACTCCGATGAGGTGAATCCCCTAAAACCGCTCACAAGATGAGATGGGCCATCCACAATCACCACCGGATGATCACCATGCTCCCAATCGCCACCGAGCCATCTAGGTGATGCCGATCACCAAGAGTAATAAGCAAGAACTATCACTTGACCAAGACAAGCCTAATGAGATGAGTGGATGCACACTTGCTACTCTTTTTCCACTAATGAGGTCCTAAACAATGGATTAGCAAATCTCTCAACCTCACTAGGGCTCTTGCACTCTCAAGCACTCACAAGGTGTTCTTCAGCTGTTGGAATGAGCAAGAGACCTCAATTGAATGAGGTAAGGGAGTATATATACCCCCCCCACACAAACCCCCACACGAAGAGGTATTTCGAGGCGGTTTTAAGGTCGGCCAGGACGCGTCCGTCGGGCGGCCGGACGCGTCCGATCGTCTGTTAACGGCTAACTCAGACTGCTGGGGCGTCACACTTGCCGGGCCGCGTGTCGAGTCCGGTGGCCCACCGACCGGGCGCGTCCGGTCCGATTTTGCGTTTTTCGACCTCTCGGTAGTGACCGGGCGCCTGACCCCAGCGTCGGTCGGTCTTGATCGGCGTCCGGTCCACTGCGGACCGCGAACCGATGGCACCGGGCGTCGATCAACTGCCAGGGGCAGAGTCCGGTCACTCCGGCACCTTACATACACTGACCGGACGCGTCCGGTTATGCATGTGCCAGCGTCCGGTCGAGCCAAAATGGCTCGAATGACTTCCGATTTCGCGACTTCTCGCATGGCTTCGACTCTACTGACCTTTGGGCTAATTCTAGGGCTACCTAGGACTAGAATGAACAAGTGTGCACCACACCTATCTCACTAGACTCACCTAGGTCAAGTTACCCATTCAAGCCAAAGGTAAAAATAAAGTCCTAGCTACTCTAAGTGTCTCTCCAACGCCAATTGACACTTAGAACTAGCAGTCCTTAACCTTGTCGTTCATCCTTTGAAAACCGAAAATGATCTCGATCGTCGGGGCATGAATACCATTGATCGCCCAATCAATCACCATTATCGTGACCTAACTCAAATTGTTTCTGCAAAACACACGTTAGTCACAATAATCTTATGTTGTCATTAATCACCGAAACCCACTAGGGGCCTAGATGCTTTCAGGCATAAGCTACACAACTATACCGATTGACCTGAAATGTGACTTTTGTGAATTGTCTAACAAATCATTATCTATTGATGTAAGACTAATCCTCGATCTAGTACTCTATACTCAGCCTTGTTAGTCATTACATGTTGCGACCATGAGACAGCAAACCAAGCCACATGTATTGACTACAATAAAAGTCTAAAAGAAGATTCTAGTTCTTATAAATTGAAAAAGTCTTTAGCAAAAAAGGATTAGGATCCTTTTTCCTTATATAAATTGAAAAAATGACCAATGGCGTCCCTGATGACTTGGGTAAAGAAAGGGGAACAAGAGATAATTCTAGTTACTCATGAACACGACATCTATCTCATCCTTATTGCCAATATCCCTAAGTCAATGGGAAGCCTACAAATTAGAGCTTCCACTCTACACCACCTCGTCGGAGCCCCAGTTCTCACCCACTTGTGGACCCTAGCAGCCTATATACCCTCACTACTGGAGAGGGGCTAGCCCTAGGTCTACCTACACGCCACTAAGGGTCATCCTTGGCCCTCACGCATCACCGGAGGGCTCACCGCCGGTCTCGCTTGCTTCGACGGAGAAGTAGAGGAGCTAGTGTAGTGCGTGTGAGAGAGAGTTAGAAGGAGAGAGAAAGCTACGGTTGATTAGGGTTTTGACTGGCCATTTTATATCTTTTGCTTTTCCTTATGTCATTCCAATCCGTTGTCTCAGATCAACGACCATGGTTTCATCGTGCTTTTGGGTTCTTTGTAGGGCTGTGCAATGTGTGTAAGTGCACCAAATCCAATGGTTTGCAGTCATGGGCCCCGAGCCTTTTTATTTTCTCATTTTATTTTACCATTGACATTTTCACTACCGATTTTATTAAAACTTTTAACGATTTCGCTGCTAGTTTATAATACGAACTGGCGGTGAAAATGTTGTTGACAAAAATCATTTCTATAGCAAATTATTTGTCACTTTTACTTTGTCCTAAGTTATCAAACTTTTGAAATCTTGACTAAATTTATGGAAAAATGCACCGACATCCACAACATCGATTTTTTATTAAATCAACCATAGACTATTTATTTATATTATTGCACCGATTTGATATTGTATATGTTAATACATTTTTCTATAAGTTTTATCAAATCTATATATTTTAAGTTATTAGAAAAAACTAAAGTGACATATAATTTGGAATGGTGGCCTAGTTGCAAAGAAGTTTACATATGAAGCTATGTGAGTGTGGTGATGGTGGGACTCGGGCGTCTGAGTGTGTGTGTGGGTACTGTGAAGTCTGAATTGAACATTAGAAAAATCAAAGGAAGCAACTTGATACAATTGGGGGCCTGAAAACCGTGCTAGTGGCGGTCGACAAGACCACCAAACCAACTCGGATTTTATTGGTTCATCCGCGTTGAAGTCAGCTTTGAGTTTGTGTGGATGCGCAGCAGGAACGTAACGGGGGAACCCTTTGGATGTATAATACAACACATATATCCATAAACTAGGGAAAATCGAAGTCTACTATCCCTTTTGTGCCAAACGAGCACCAGCCATTCCAAACGAACATGATGGACAGTATGATTTTGAGTGCGATTCTAAACTGTCTTAACTAGTGTACGGTGTGTAAGGCCTCTTATATATTAAGCTATGATTACCACCACTAAACTATGCCGGGCCGGTAATGCTCTGAGTGCATGCATGGATCCCTATATATGCCGGTATATAGCATGCATGCACATGCTAATGCATGTGCACGTCTGACTGAAGTTTGGTTGTTTTTTCCGGCATACGTACTGAACTAGTCAACTAGAGAACGACGGTGTATATATATACACTTATACAGAAATAAAATAAGACAGGGATAAGTTACAATACTTCTTACTAATCCGGATTAACTATTAAAGTTAGTTGATTAATTAATTCACTTGTTAGGTACATGTGCACACCCACTGTCAAACCAAAACAAGATTCAGTTCATACATCTTATTCTTGTTTCCTATCCAACACTCCAAAAATATTCATGCGCACCTTTTAGGGCCCCTTTGGCTGGTACTGTAGAGAGAGGATAGGAATGGGTGAAGTACAGAATTGGGTGGAACGTTCCTGTCATTCCGTAGGAATTGAATCCGTAGGAAAACGCATATACAAATGCCTTTGGCAGGCCGAGCCCCATCGCCCGCACAAGTTAAAAAAAAAAAAAAAAGCTCCATCGGACCCGCCCACCTCAGCTCCATCGCCCCCACCTCCCCCACCACCTACGCCCGCCGGCGGACGGCGGCGCTTGCGGGCGGCCCGCTGCGCCCCTTGGCGCCAGGGCACGCACCCCACCTCTCTCCCCGGCGAGCAGCGGCGGTTCCCGCGCTGGCAGGCCCGGCCACGCCCTCGGCGCCAGGGCAGGCACCCCCACCTCCTCCCCAATCCCGGCGGCGGATGGCGGCGCTCACCGTCGGATCCGGCTGCCTGGGGACCGGCGGCGCCGCCCGCCCGCTAAGGAGAAATGCGGCGGGCGGACGGCTCCCGGGTCTCTCTCTCTCTCTCTCTCTCTCTCTCTCTCTCTCTCTCTCTCTCTCTCTCTCTCTCTCTCTCGGCGATAGGGTCGTCCCCGGGGGACGGCGGGCCACCTCCAACCCCCCCTGGCGGCTCCCCGAGGGGCTCGCTCTCTCCGTCTTATTTGGGCGGGCCAGGGGGCGGCGCGCCTCTCTGCTTGGCGTGCGCGACGACGACCCGAGCGCTTCGGCCTCTGCAGTGCGCCCTGCTTGTTCTTCTTCTTTTTTTCTTTTTTTTTGTGGAAAACCTGCTTGTCGTCGTTGTCGATGGCTTGCGCGGAGCGCGCGAGCACCTGCTTTCGCGCCAGGAAGTTTTCCATGAGGTCAGACCTCATGTTCGCTTTCCTCTGGAATGGAGCGTAGGAACGCCATCCTCCGGAAATTTTCCGTTGCTCTTCGTGCGAACCAAACGATAGGAAAGGAATGATGACGTCAGCGTTTCCTATCCGATCGATTCCTGTATTTCACCCGCGTTTCCCCCGCGTTCCAAAGGGGCCCTTATATATGAATAAGTTCAGGAACTTGTGATTTATCACTTTGATTATTCCATCTCTGTATTTTACTGTTTTAATTTGATTGTCCACTCCAAGTCTCCAATAGGTTAAATAAAGAAAGGTTCCAGCTTCATGAAAAGTATACATGTTACGAATTTGACAAATGATTAATATTCTGTTTATTTGGTACGAAAATCACAACCACAGTCCACAGTCAAGTAAAACGACACATATAATTTAATTCAAGGCAAAGAATAATATGGTACATATACATATATACCGATGGGTCAACTTGACCAACTAGCAATATACGAGATTTCTCAAAAAAAAAACTAGCAATATACGAGTACATAGAATTAACACTTGTATTCTAATCACACTGCTGGGTACGTAACAGACGAAGACGACGGGTGTCCTAGCTCGCTGCAAGTCTGAACACAGCAGAAGGAACAGAGTGTGCATGTGTGCATGCAGACGTTGCAATCTCAAGGTCAAGGGTCAACACATGCATGCATGCAGAGATGCACGTGGACGGTTGGCTAGCTCTCACCAGCCTCCGCCCGGATTTGGAATCTGACGACCAGTGCATTCGGACAAACGGTGTGGCCAGGTCACTGTCGCCACCACCAAACAAAGGCAGCAAAATTCAATGGAAATTGGCAAAAACTAAAATATATTACATCCACCAGCTTAATTATTATATATTGATCATGATCCAGAGCTAAGTGCCTATTGCACGTACAGAAGAACAGAGTGAAAATCAAATTCATTTTGACCTTCGTTGGGTTGTTTTTGTTTTGTTTTTCCTTTTCTACCAAAAAGTAGGGTTTGTGTGGTGGTGGCAAAAATATACTCTGGTGCAGTGCTTTTCAACAAAAGGAAAAGGATACTCTGGTGTATTATTAATTAGTGGGGTTTAGTTTTCGCTACAATTTTTTTATGCCTTACTACTTTTTAATTTTGCCTCTATGGGTACCTTTTTTTTTATCAAAGTGTCTTGATACCTATATCCATATCTAACTATTTTCATCCTAAAGCTCTAAGTGATTCTTTTGTCAGTCTTTTTGACTTACAACACCCCCACACACGTTCCTCCTTGTTCCATATGCAAGACTCAACTCACATTCAGCACTCACACAAGTTTGATTTTTTTAATACATATTGAAATAGATGACACTACCACTATATAAATCTTCGAGCGGTAAGTTCTTGCGACTGCATGATAAGGTATATATTTTCGATTACAACATATCACATGCACATTTGCATTGCTAGTTATAGAACAAAGAAAAAGGAAAATACAGATGCTGCACAGCCCCATTATTTGGGTGCGGAATGAATATAATATACGACTTGTCGGTTCGTATCGAATTTGATAAAGAGAGAAAGAAATGAAAGAGATGGATACCATTCGAGAGAGATCATAGCTCATACTAGGTCGTGAGGAAACTCATTGCCGTTTGCCTAGCGATCTAGTCTACTGTAGTTAAGCGTGCATTTGGATGAGCTAGCAACTATAGGCAGTTAGCGGTCAGGCTTTCACCTTTCTGCAAAGTCGGCGTGCTTTGGCGAGCGCTAATCCACTTGAGCACGAGAAACCTCTGGGCCAGGGCGACTAACCCTACTGGTAGTGCTCCACGGATTTGACCTGCCAACACCTATTATATACAATAAATATAGGGAACATCAAGCTGCCTTTTATTTCTTCCCTTGTACACATGATTGCATGGTGTAGATTTAACTAAGCTAATTCTATGTCGTCGTAGATGTTAGAGCTTTAATTTTTTCTATGAAATGAGTTATTCTCCTTCCAGAATACGACGTTTTTCTCTTGATACGATCAGATTTTGCATATATGCGCGTCCATATCCCTCGCAAGTCACAGGGGGATCGAACAAACAAACATGAAGAAAGAATAACCTGCATGCGACGACGATGCTCGAAACCGATCGATGCAAAATGGCGGTGGAACCGTGGAAAGAGTGGCTCTTCTTCACATCGTCCCATCCCTTTTGTTGCCGTCGAAGTCGAACTTGTTCCCTCCCTTGTTATTATTGTTGTTTTTATTCGGGGTAAAAAGAATGAAGAAAAACCCCCTTTTTTTTTGGATGGCAGCGCAATTTCAACGGTGAGGAGGCGACGTGACACGACGACACGACGCCAGCCACTAGCATGCATGATGGCTGCTGAGTGGGAGCTGGCCGGGGAGATTCTTGTTAACGGAAAACGCTGCCAGGCAGGAATCAGCAAGAGAATGAAGCAGGGGCCTCACTCATGTCACTTGGCTGTGGTGGATGATGGAGGCTAGCTAATGGCGCATGCTTATCTACAGTTAATCTTGGTAAAAATAATGGAATGGAAAGTGCCTAGTGTTGCCTGATCGATGTGTTTGGCAGCATCGGTGAGCTATGCTTGAGGGACATCTAAAGTGCCTTTGTTGTGTAGACAGACGTGTAGTCAGTTAATCATAGTCCCAGGTGGCCAGCAGCATGAGAGGATAAGGGCTCAACATCCCATCCCATCTAGGCATCATCCATGCCCTTTGTAGCCTAGGTCCTCTACTCTTTTGTTCTCATGCCAGAACCCACTTGAGCTTGGGCTAAACACATTCATTAGCAGGGTGGCATCGAGCTAGGACAATAATAAAGTGAAAAAGAAATAGAGCCGCCCAGCCCAGCCCTGTTTTTCCTAACATCACAACGGGCCCAAACTGGCACGAGGCACGGCATAGAACACCAGCTCGCCAACAAGACCCCCATGGCCCTGGGCCGAATCAAGCACAGGCACGGGCACAACAGAGCATCTATAGCCATCTATAGTCATCTTATACACAGGAAACAGAGGCTCGAAAATAAATTATCTCTAGCTGTTTACTAGCCAAAAAGATTTTTATGTTCAGAAGAGTCGACGGGGTGTTCTCGTCTACGGAGATAAACTATACCCAGGTTACACCAGACCCCAACATGGGGGCAGGTACATGTACACACAGCTAAGGACTAAGGATGCATACTCTAACGCTCGCCCTTCTCTCTTGGAGTTGACAGGGCGATGAGAGTGTCGACATGGCTGCAACCATCAAGGCCTGGCCCAGGCAGCTTATTCTGTGCAACAGCCTGGTCCTTTCTCTCCCTGGTTACTGCAGCGGCCAAGCAAAGCAAGAGTTAGATAGGAGAATTACTTGATATATATGCAGCACTACAGCAGATTCCAGTGAGAGGCTGAGATCACCGTACTTGGTGTGGGAGCATTATGAGCCTTGGTGGCTGCATCCATGGCTTGAGGTGGGCGACGGCTTTCTGGCGTTGAATCAGTTGCAGGGGATCCTTGTTGCTTTGGCTTTGGCTTTGGCTTTGGCTCTGCTCTAGATGCTGGTCGATCGTGCCCTTGGGTGATGTTCAGTGATAGAGAATCACAGACACCTGTTGTGCTCATGGATGGTGATTTTCCACGTCCTGCGAAGGAATAGCAAGCCTAGTAAACAACATTTGCCAGGCAACAACCAGCCTTGCGCTGCCACACATGACGTGTAGGATTGAGCCAAGTTGATTGATGGTACAAAAATACTTGCCTGGTGGGTAGACTGGAGGCCTGGCAGCCGACGATGAAGCATCAGGTCCTTTCACTGGATCAAGAACAGTGCTCTGTGATGCAATAGCCAGCGAAAACTCCTGGCCTTCAGGTGTCATCCTTGGTGCAGAATTGAGACGCTTGACGCCTGCACTTTCTGAATTTTCAAATGCCAAGATTGGCACAGCAGACTCATGGCCCTTAGGAACCAAAATCTCATGGGTCTTTGAAGCATTATTAGTTGGAGCTAGAGATGCACAACCAGGAGGCCCTGTGGTTGTTGGAGCAGAAGTGCAAACTTCCACACCAGGAGATGCAGATATTCCAGGAGAAATCCTCAAACGGTCATCGCAAATTATAGGTGCCATTCTTGTTACAGTAGAATCTTGGTACCTGGCAGGTTGACCTGCAGAGTTTGCCAGTGACATGATCTGCACAGGAGAATCTCTACCGGCTTCCATGTCTTGAGAACCCAGGCGTTTAGCACCAGCAGAACTAGATGTTTCTGGTACACCAGTTCTCAATGGACAGTCAGAGCCTTTGGGAACCATATCAGTAGGAAGAGCACCACATACTTTGGCGCCAAGAGGACCTGCCAACTGTTCAGCCGTTGCATTTTGTGCACATGAATCACCATGGTTAAAATTCCTGCCTGTTGTATCCAAGGATACTTGCTCTGCTTCCGTCCTTGCTGGATTACTAGAAATAGCTTTAGCAGAAGATTTGTACCATAATGATGGCTGTAATATAAGACCATAAAAAGTTATGCTTAAGAACATAAACATGCCAGCAAAGAAAGATAGCACATTAGCACACATCACAGGCTGAGAAAATTTAATCAGATGCCTGAGAATAGCAAAGAAATATGCAGCTGCTTGAAAATTTGGATTTTCTACTATGAACATACATAAAAACAACAGAAGAGTCAAAAGTAGGTACTAGACAGTAAGCATAACAGCTTCCGTTTGATTTAAGTCATCATTCTAAGGCTATGCCAGCCAAATTTGCCAAATAACATATCTACCTCCATGCAATTGAAGAACTAAAATAATTTCATTGAAAGAACTGTGTCTTTTCTTCTGGAAAGATTAAAGGCATTTGTCTTTAAAAGCTGAAAAAGGGGAGGTTTCTATTATGTCAAATCATTGCAAACCAGAATTTAATCAATTTTTTATACTGCACATGCAATGAGCATGAATCCAAGCTGTGAAAGCCTGAGAGGTGATCATATAGCAACCACTACAACACTCCTTAAGGTGAATTTGCAAGCATCATACGCATCATTACTATATATAAGCTTGAAATTTACTAGCATTAGCCTGTACGATTCAAATGTCACTGATACAAGGAACATGCATGCTGCAAGAGACTCACACAGTAATGAAGTTTCTTCAGGGCTTCCATAAGTATTTTATCTCCAATAATTATCATCATCTTCTTCACCATTTCTTCACGAGTTATTTTTCTTTCCTGTTGAATAGAAAAATAAATATTCCAGAGCCCAACATAACAATCATAATCAACACTAACAGACATAATATAACTTGCGGAATAGATAGTACCTTCAGCTCTTCATCATGATGGAAGAGCAGTTCCCTTGCTATGAGTGATATTTTATCTTGAATTAATCTGAACAGGACTTTGAATGATATCCATGGAGTACTTGGTCCTTCACTTGCTTCACACATTACCTGTGTACAGACTAGTCAGTTGGATAAATGGAATACTATAAACCTAATCTAGAACTATTTGACATTGAAAGAAGCAGAGAATGGGAAGGGAATCATTGGGCAGCAAAGCTGAATTCATACAGGACAAAGTGTCTGTTCTCCTATTACAAGACATGCATCTAGCAGGAAAACAAGCATGTCGATGAACAAGTTAACAAGATTAAAGTGGGCTCACAGGTTGAAGAGTAGAAATATCCGCTGCAACTTCCTTTAATGGTGGGCGAAACCATAAGCCTTTCAAGCCAAGCAAGTAATCTGAAAATAAGTGAAACCGGAAAGAAAATTCACTCCAGCTATCTCTGACAGGATAAGAGTCTTAATAGTCAATAATAATCTTACTTCGAGCTTCTGGGGCAAGCTTGAAACTAACAAGATATTCTAAACGCAAGTGAGTGCTTAGATGTGATGGCCACATCACATAACACTTTGGGTTTAAGCAATCGTCAACACCAGAATCATATATTTCACTGGTTGGAAAAAACTCATGCGATCCAGGCTCCACAGCTTCCATGTTACCCAATATTAGTCGGCACAGTAACATATACTGCACTCCTTTTTCGTCAACATCACAAAGACCAACACTGGTAAAAAAAAGTGATATTAGTCGGCACAGTAACATATACTGCACTCCTTTTTCATCAACATCACAAAGACCGACACTGGTAAAAAAAAGTGTTGTGGATATAATAAACATGTTTGTAAAACAGAATAGCCACAACAACTGAGTTAAGAAAGAGCACCTGGTAAATGTTCGGTCTGCTGGTGAAAGATAAACACCAGCACTCAAATCTGATTTCTCAACAAGTTCTCCACTGGGACCCAAACCGTTAATTAGAATCCTGACAATGTCATTCTTCCTGGATCCTAGCCATCCATATCTAACATTTGCATCACCGCGTTCTTCTTTGGTGCACCTAATCTGTCTTTCAAAAGCTTCAAGTCTACACTGTGCAGTTATATCATTGGGAGAATAACAGTAGACATGGAGTAGATTGTTTGGTGTTGCAAATGGACCCATTCCAGAGAGGAAAAGGTCCTGGACAAATAGAAAGTCTTTGCTGCCTCTTTCCACTGTTGTGATCTTCTTGCGTAATATGTCTGCGTTGGAAGGTTTATGAGGTACTGAAGAGCTAGAATCAAGGACAACTTGCTTCACCACTTCAGGTGTAGCATTTGTATCCTTATCCAACATTATTCCCTGTGCAGTGTCCTGAACATTAGCAGATTCCCCTTTGGCATTATCATAAATTTCCTCATCAAAGACCAGGGAAGGAGAGAAACACTTTCCAGTATCATCCACCCATGCAACAGATCGTTGCTTTCTAGATTTTAGGTTGACCATGGTCATTGACAAGAAATCAATGAGAAGAGGCTCATCATCCATCACAGAAACAACACTTGATTTGTTGCCATTGAATTCTTCAATGAGGGACTTCATTATTTTCTCAGGAAAATTGTGCCAAGAACCTTGTCTGTAATACATGATACGGCTAGGGACTTGGCTCTTCAGGAAATTGTCACAATCATCGGCAAGGTTAGGTCTTATGCAGCTACAGTTGCAGAGCTTAGCAGATGAATCAAATGAGGGTCCATTCTTAGCTTTGATTCGACGAGATTTGCGCTCTTCTGATAGGTAATCTTCGACAAATTTGCGCTTCAAGCACAGGGAGTTGGGTTCTCGTGATGATGCCATTGGAGGCTTGATTCCCACCAGAACAAATGGAGAAAGAAAAGAAAACAAATCCAATATGATACAAGATTTACAGATCTCCCTTCAGTTTTAACTCTGTGGTAGAGAATAACCCTGTAAAAGGTACTGAATGAATGTCTCATAGAGAAAACACAGTTCAAGAATTGAAAAAAGAAAAAGAAAAACTCAGACCATGAAAAGAATACCCAGACTGTCTTAACAGAGGGGAGTACAACAAGACCTGCGAGCACCCAGGTTGAAGCCTGGGCTGGCAGCCTCTCAATTCAATTTAAGAATTAATAAAGAGCTTTCTCTAATTTAACATACTTTAGTTTGCAGCATTCAAAGCTCAAAAATAGCGATGTAAAGGACCGATGTAAAGTAAATTCTGGTTAATTATTTCTTTTAATAATGACTCGTCTTTTGGCATATGGCAGTGCAAGAGTACAACAAAAGATCGCCAAATGCTTTTAGTGCAGATGTAAAACACCTTGATTCGATCCATTTTTATGCTATATTAAGCCACGGCAGTCAAAAACTTTCTAAATATAAAATCTTATACATGGCAAAAACTTTCTAAATAAGTGGTTTCTTGCACAAGAGTCTCATGAAGAATAGCTAACGAATCGAGAAATCAATAAGTATCAACATCCCATATTCCTGATTTATTTCTTCTGCTATACTGAATCGTACTTGAAGTTTTTTACTTATAAAATGGCATAAACCACATAACTACTTACAGACCATGGAATCATTTTCTGTTAAACATAGACACATGACCAGATACCAATCATCCTCTGAAAAAAGACAGAACTGATGTGTTGAAGGCACTACAGCCTGTATTATCAACTTATCACGAGGAACACGCAATTTAAATTAGAAGTAATACAAACGATATGCATAAACGACATAGTACGTCATTTCAGATTAGAACAAGACAAATCTGGCAGTACGTTACCACATTCATTGCAAGACACAATGCAAATACCCTAAAAGAATACCATTCTATACAAGCAAGCTGCAAACAAATTTGAAGGAAAGTACACCTCTACTAATGCTGTATAATAGGATCGACAATCAAGCACGTTTCTTGGAGACCAAGAAATCCTCCTCTGTAACTACTAGTACAAGATATTATTGACCCAGCCTCTCTCGTGCAAAAAGCTGTAGAAATTAAAATACGTTATAGGGCCACTATAAAGGTTCATGTTTTGTATCTACATGACATATTAATTTAGCTAACGAGCCATGCAATAACTTCTTATTCAACAACTTGCGGCCCAAGAAATTCTATTTCCAGAAGGCTTACAGTACCGACCATCCAACAAACCTGACTGGCCGACTTAGTTCACTCTGATGGTACTGCAGCAGGTGCTATCCACTCAACAAGTAGAACCGCTGACCAAAATCAAAATCTACAGAAATGACATCAACAAGCAACACAGACTAATATGTTGAACTTCCAAAGCAATGAATACAGCATCGTTCTTTCAAAAATTATGCTGACACTGAGAACAGCACATGCAGCATTAAAACACAGAAATACTTGTGTACACTCATCTTTGTACAAACAATTCACATGAAATTCTCAAGCAAAAGCTACCTTAAACAGCATAATCTATGACCAAATATCCACAATTCCCAGCGAAGTAAGCTTACTCCCACAAATCGGCAAACCATATTTGAGTGTCGAACTGTAGCAAAAGCACAAAGCTAACACAAAACAGGAATGCGCAAACGAAAATCTCTCCATCCACAGGTCTGAATATGGAAAAAAAAAAAACTATTCAGACCCAAAATCGAGAATTGTACCGACGTCCAGGACCGCCAAGAGGAAGAGAACTTGCAGAGCAAGATATCCTTCTAAGAACCCAACTTGGATCGACTTCGATCGGAAAATCTACACCGATTGCATATACAGCGCCACCAAGCAAAATACATTTCCAAACAAGTGAAAGAAGACAGCATCAAGATTCAAGACGAATGGGGGAAGCAGGGATCACTTAAGAGAGAGAAAGGTGCCTACAAAGGGAGAATCGGGTGTCTCTAGATCCCCATTGCGAGCGGCGGAGCGAGGCAGAAGCGGGAGGAGGTCACGAGGGTTGCACCGAAGGAAACGACGGTGGCTCCCTCTCTCACGCCCCCACTGCTTCTACGGCCGCGCGGGGGCCTGGGCAGCGAGACCCCGGTGATGTGAGGGGAGGGGGGGACGGGAGCGGCGGTGGGGGTGTGGTTCTAGGTTTTGGATAGGGATTGCTGTTGCTAGAGGGAGAGGGAGGGAGGGGGGAAACTTGCTGCGTGGGCAAGGCCACCTTCCGTTTCTTGCGGCGGAAGCGGGCGGGACTCGCCGACGGGGGGGGCTTGGCGGGCGGGCGGTGCCCCGTGCCCCGTGCCCCCCGCCTGCCGCCGTTGCGCGTGACTGCACCTCGCGCCGCCCGCGCCGCTAGGGGTTGATGGGTTTCCGATTGAGCTGTGGGCTGGGCCTGCCTGGTGCTCGGCTGAGGCCGTTAATCGGGTGGTGTTGGATAGATGGAAAAGGCCTGCTTAGTAATGGGCCCAGGAGGAACAGGCCCTGATGCGACGGCTTTGCCGTTCGTTCGATCAGGCCCATAGCACGCCTTTCTTCTCCCAAGACGAGCCTGCTGCCGCGCCGGTGCAGGCTGCAGCTCTGCAGGCCGCGGCGGCGTAAATGGGGGAAGGAAAGCAGGCGGCGACCGTTGCTTGCGTGGGGGCTTGCAGCCAGCCAGCGAGGCAATGAATTCGGGCGGAGCGGGCGCAACGGGCAGGCATTCAATGGTTGCGAGGCACAATTATTTGGCGCTCAGCTTTTTACAGCTAGGGCGCTGGGCACACCGGCGTAGGGAGAGGATCCGCTGGATCGGCAGGAGGGGGCATCACTTGCACAAGCCTGGCTAGCTGCACGGCTGCACCCACGGCAGCTGCTAACCATCAGAAAAAGCAAGAAGGTACTGTAAACGTTAATGTTCGTTGTGAGATGCCCCTTTTTTTTTTTTTTTTTTATCAAGGAACAATTCAGCCTATATTGCTTTTTTTTAGTTACTCTGTAGATCAGTTAATTGGTCAATAGTTTACAGCTTCACATATCAAACCTTCAGATGTCTACTTTGGTTTGACCTATGATACCAATTTGTCGAACATAATAACCAGAAGGGGCTTGTATAGCACACTGGTCAACACTGTATCAACCCTGTATGTCACTGTTCACCATTGTTGGAAACTGTAGCATCAGATCGAAACAGTTCCCTGGAAGGTTGGGCTTTTATCCAAATACAAACAACCCCTGGGTCCCTGGGTTCAAAAGTTTAGCTTCCATGGATCAGCTCTCCTTTGCCTGCCTTGAGATCAGGGCCGAAGGTTAACCCATGGCTCGGGTATGCACAGAAATTTCCCACCCATTATTATTCAGCTCTCAACCTTTTAGAGCTGGGCCTGGGGCACGCTGTGGGAAAAGAAAGATCACAAGGTCACAGGATCAGTGACCAACCAGCAGAGATCACTGATCCCAGCTCACTACACCACTCATCACAAGTGACACAAATGGCTCCTCTATCTCCGTAGACTCCAAAAAGTCACAGCAACCAAACCAATATACATACACTCGAGGAAGAAGGGAATTTGAGAGGTGCGGGGTGAACGGAATGCAATACAACGAGCACCCTCCCTCTCAAGCAGTGTCTCACTCACAATGATACAGAGACACCTGACTGGCTGCATGCCTGCATCCCGTCGCGGCAGATATTGCCCTGGCCCTCTTCCCCCACAAACAAAACGAGAAAAAAAACTCAAGCTCCGAATGTACTGCTGCCGCCGATGCAAATGGTGGTGTTATCTGCAAACGACTACGCCTCGGCCTTGCTGTTGATGGCCAGCGTGAAGTAGATCAGTATCGTTGTCCCCACGCTCGACCTATGCCAATCAGAAATCAGAGAAGCAGCCAAAGAGCCCAAGAACTGCCGACAGAACAGCATGATGTCACCAAGAAGGTGCCGCTTACAGCGTTGCTAAGAAGAGAAGAATTATCCACTTACAGCGTTGCGAATAAGAGGAGGATTTTCCGAGGGTTGATGGACGTGAATCGGCTAAATCTTTTGTTCCTTCCTTCCCCAGAATCAATAAGAACAGGTGTGCAGGGAGTACAATGTGGAGCCACCAGAGCCTTGTTCTGGCCCAGGGGCTGCTCCAGTTGAGATGGCACAACTGCAGAGAATCACATTCAACAAAAGCATAAATGCCACATACCGGTAGTTATGGCTGTTAAGTACTGTCTACAGTACAGCAGAAAAGCAAGGGAACAAAACTGCAGCTAGATAGAGGCACAATTTATTTTAGCCAATGAGGACCAAGACAGCATTATGATAGCTTAACGTAAAGCTGTACAAAGAATTTAATAGTTATCAATTCAAAGACCAGAGGAAATAGAAATATAGTCCAACAAAATCTTATAGAAAAAAAAAAAGAGTATCTTATATAGGAAAACGATTTGTGGACAATAAGGCAATCAGGATGATGCAAGTACAGTGACAAATTGCCCAACATAAGTGGTACATAACAAAGATTTTTTTTGATCCAAACAAACACGGGGGTAGTGGGTACCAGATCTAAAGGCACACATTATTAGCCAATGCATGATTAATGGAATGAGCCATTTCCTTAAGTATCAAGAAAGCCCAAAGAGTACAAGTAAAGAGATAATACCATCTTATTACCTTTAATGATAAGTTTTTTTGCCAAATCCTCCTGCTCCTGCTCATCACCGCCCCTCCTTTCTATCCGATTCGAACCCTTGCGTGATAAGGCCCTCTGCAGGTAAACAGAAACATGGGCTTAATAAAACTCAGATAACTATTGCCTCCTCAAAATTTCGAGTAAAAGAACATACGGTCATTTTTGGACTTCCGGAGCAGCATTTATCAGGTGGTTGAGGCAGGCCCTCAATATCCAAGACCACATTGGCAGTTTTATCCATGCTTATGATCGGGCCCTGTGACAAAAATCTGATAATTCATGAGAAGTACCAAATAACCTATCAGCATGTGCGGTTGCATCATCATCTAATGGTGCAATAAACAGAAGATCACACTAATGTGCCTGACCCACTGCTATCAGGACAGTTATTCCCAATAACAAGCATTGTTTGGGAAAGCACAACTGCACAGGGGCATAAATTTAATCGAGGTACCAGATCAGTGGTACATTGGGCATCATGATTTCCCGTAAAGATTTAAAATCTACTACTAGCTACACAATGAATCAAATTAGTTAGCGTTTATTAGGGCCTCCTTTTCTAGAAAAGTAGTGCCAGTACGTACTAAAATGCTCGTCCTACCAATAATCATAACAAATTCACCAATGTAGGCCACCATAATAAGTTTACCAAACAGAGAATAATGAAGCCAGCAATGCGCCCACTACGGCCCTCTTTGGCACAGCTCCGAGCGGCTCCGGATTCAGCACTGTAGCAGCACTGTTTATCTGACACAGGGAGCCGGGAGGAGCTAAAATTTCCAGCTTCACCAGCTCCACTCTACAGTGCGCAGTGTCAGTGAGACAAAGAGAAGAGGAGAGATAAAAACGGCTCCTGTGAATAGTGTTGCTACAGTATTTTATCAGGTGAACAGTGCACGGTGTCAGGGAATCCGGAGCTGCTCGGAGCTGTGCCAAAGAGGGCCTACAACAACCGAAAGGAGAAGCAAGAAATCAATGGATGGACCTGGCGTGGTCATATCCTGCACAAACATGCAGCAACTATTGCTAGGATAGGAACAAAATCTGCAGCTTTGCAACCGTTTATTTATTATACTATTGTCCCTAGGCAACATAACGGGCAAAATGTGATAAGTGGATGGCAGAATAATAATAATAATAAAAAGGATAACACATGATCTCTAGACTCAAATTAAACTGGACAGATCACACATGCTCTCAAGCTAAACTGGAGGGCTAAAACAAAAGCTGCACAAGTTTGTTCTTTTGCTTTTTGTATAGTCATTTCTTGGGCCGTTGCAACCAACCACTGAGAATTTTAAAAGCGTACAAGAAATGGGGAGTCAGATCTTAAAGGTACCTGTCCACACCCTTTTCTCCCACCGGTTCCCTCGAGGCGAATATGAACTCGAGCTTCCTCCACTCACTTCCCAGCAGACAGCAAACAGTCAGTCTTTTTATCTTCCCAAAGCTGAACAAGTAGGAACATAATAAGTTAACCAACGGACCTTCAAATTAACCGGAGAGAAAAACGAAAATGAATGGAAAACAAAGTGGACCGGGTGGTGATTTTAAAGAACAACTGAAACTAGTAATAAACAAAGTGATAAACTGGACGGAGTGAAGAATCCATCATCCATTGCAGAGACAAAGATTTTCGCTTGAGGGGAGGGCTTTCCAGGATTGCGCAGAGCAGAATGAACCATCCATCGGAGAAAGCAGTGGCTTCCTTACCGGTGTGGGCGTAGGCCGATCCAGGTCCGGTTGGATCTTCGCCGCACCGTGGGTTCAGACTTGAGAGGCGGCGACAGCAGGAGAGGTGATCTCGTCAGGCGTGGTTGTGCGGAGGAGAGCCTACCTACACGAGATCGGGAAGCAGGCAATGAGCGCTCCTTGTACCTCCCGCCGTCCCAATGCCGCAGCTTTATCGACGGACGGACTGGGGGAGGCGCGGGCAGGGGGGGCAAGGGCAACGGAGGAGGGAGAATCGGGAGGTGGTGGGAAGAAGACGACTTGGAGTGGAGGAGTGGTAAGCGGCGGCAGGGGGGGGAGGGAGGGAGGGAGATAGGGAGCAGGAGGCGGTTTGGTTTGGGTCGCTCACGAGGCGCTCTCGCCCCCGGCCTGGCCCCATGATCGCGCCGCGAAGACCAGGTCCATGGACCGGAGCCCTGTTGGGACTGGGGAGCAGCCGAGCAGGAGGCAGAGGCAGGCGCAGGGGCTTGGTCAGGCGATGGGCACGGTGCAGACAAGTCATGGCGCGGACTGCAGGTCGGGGCCAGCAGCTCAGCACGGGCGCGGCAACCGAGGCGGAGTCAGTGAGCGAGCGGCAGCGGAGAGCGTGGCGGGGGGGGCTCGGGCTCTTGGCTGGCCCGGGCGTCAGGCCGTGTGCTGTCAGAGCCAGACGTTGGCTACCTACCGGCCGGACGACAACCAGACGTTGTTGGCATCCCGGCCGCAAGTGGAGTAGCAGCATCAGCAACGGTCACG